>JAPEIX020057775.1:0-11311 GCA_026122405.2 Zoanthus sansibaricus | reverse complement strand
ATTTAACTTTTTCACTGCCTGTGTGTAACTCAAACTAGTTTTTGTAGAATCCATTTATAAGGAAACAGAGGCTTGTTGAGTGAATTTTGTATCGCGTTTTGTATAATTTTTGTAAGATTATGAAAGAGACGTTATTAAACACAACTAGTAAATTTTATTGCATTTCCTGGGCTTCGAGAGACGTGATACCTCAAAATTTCCCGGGGGAGCACGCCTTTGGCGTGAGCCAGCCCCCCCAATCCGAAAATTGCTCCGCGGTCCCTGGTATTGGAGCATAATAAATAAACAAAAAACACAATATATATCGATATACTTATCACTTTTATATGCAGAAACATCTATCATCAGTAGTCAATTTTTTATTTCATTCTGTTCCTTCAATATTCAGATAAGAAAGAATACTTTAATCCTCTGGTTTTTTAAAACATTGACAAAAACATGAACAAAATACCCTGTTTTACAAACTTACCAGTCTTAGTATTGCCAAATTTTAAGCAAGGTCAAGAAAACAGAAAGATCCACTTGCTAAAGCTAACTCTTTAGTTCCTTGGTTGTCACACTTTGATTTATTTCAATGTCTTCTCCAACAGGTTAGATATTTTAAGTCACAAACAGTACTCAGTAGCTTCCTTTCCACATTGAACAATGGCTTTCAAACACCAGTAAAGAAATTTTAAATTATTTTCTTAGTTCTCAGTCACTTGAAGAACCAATATTGCATGTGTCCCGAAATGCATTTTATTCTATTTTTAAAGAACAACAGATACATATGAATAAATTATCGATAGGTGTGGGGTATTCTGTAGTTAACCTGCTGGATGTTGAAACAGTTTGCGCAGGGTTTAATACATAGTAAAAAAACTATGAAATGTAAAATTGTTAAAAGCCTGTGAAAAAAGATAAAAACATAGTGTGAACTAAACTAGAGATAAAAACTTGTGAAAACATAAAAGTAAACTTTGAATGAAAAATCTATAAATACTTCTGAACTTGTTTGGGTAGGAAAACACTTAAATGCTGGTTCTTGTATATTTCATCTGCTTTTTAGATATGTTGCATTATATTGCAGGAGACAATTAAAATGTACACTGTCTAGACTATTCTCAAAAATAATAATATGACTAAAATATCACATTTTTATACACAGCTCAGAAGAGCATGTGTTTTGTCAAAATAGTTTAAGAAAGTTTGTAACACTTATTGTACTTGTTGTTCAGTTACACAGTTTCTGATGGCAAAATAACAAAAATACTGTCATACTAAAACATTTTTCTTACTCGTTTTTGTATGGAAGGTGTCAATTTTCGAGCCTGTTTACCCTTTCATTCCAAAACTGCTTCATGAATTGTTTTCTGCTGTAAAACTTTAGTTGTTTCTCAACTAATTTTATCAGATCAATAGAAGGGACAAAGCTTTAATGTAAAGCTCAAAAATTATTTTGCAGAGCTGTGTACAAACATAGTTTATTTGCTCAGCACCTTTGAACAAGACTACAATAAAATGTACTCATGTGAGCAAGACATTCCTTCTGATTGGCAGTCAAACTTTCCTGCTCTTTCATGTCCAACTCAGTGCTGCACATACGTTGTGTTCAGTTTGTCTTTGCTGCTTTTTTGTTGGAATTATTTTTCAAATGAATATCTCATAAAATAATCACTAATGAAAAATTTAAATCATAAGCAGTGGAAGCATTCATTTGAGGAATGTACCAATGAGGTTGGGGAGAGACCTTACATTCATTTATATAATTTTATAGAAAAGTTAACTTTAATTTTATTCGCACCAAGTAAACAACTTCATTTTTTGGCAGCCAAGAAAGCTTCCAGAAATTTCAGATTATTTAATACACAAGATAAACTATTTGCTAATGAACTAGTGCTTGATTTTTCTTCAGTAATTATCTGCATAAATCAAAGTGTATATGAACTGTCAATGACAAAACTGAAAATGTGTAGTGATGGTGTTCAAACACGATTGATTTAAGTCAAAGGGATCCTTTGATGTGAAAAGCAAAATTTGACAGTGAAACACGTACGATAAGCTTGTTTACAAAAAATTACAGATATCTAAAAGGTATCTTACTTCAATTAATTATAACTGAAACCAATGTGCAGATTGACCATTAATTATTATTATCTTACATGCTTTAAAATATGAGAAACAAAGTATGGAAGAGTTCTTCTAGTTTTGTCCAAGCTATATTAGTGATTTCTTTTCAAAAAATCAACTTTTAATTCCACATGTCAACAGTAAATTATGGAAAACATTCATTACTACTGGCACTGCCTCTTGAGAACTGATGACTTTCCAATAAATACATAATTTCACAGCTCTCACAAAAAAATTAAACCATTTTATTTAATTTTATAGTTGTTTTATTTTACCTTTCTTTAAACTTAAAATTAATCTTAAGAGTGTTATAAGACATATTCAGTTTTCTAATGCAAAATGTGCTTCTTTGCTAGTGTGACTTTCAAAGGATTGACTATTACAATTTGTGGGTTACCTTCCAACAGCAAGCTCGCTAGCATAGTAGGTAGGGTATGGGCTTGGTAAGTCAAAGGTTATGTGTTCAACGCTAGTTCGAATCTCAGGTAAGACAAAAAAAAGATTCTGGTAGTAGGAGAGGGTCTGAGTCCTAGTGTGTAAGAAGACTGGGTAAGAGTAGGAGGAGAGGAAGAGAGAGAACAAGGAAGAGATCGGGAGAGCGAAAAAGAAAAGCGAGTGAAAAGTATTTTTTTCTGAACGTATTACGCATTCAGTAAGTAAAGAGATATATTATTTATGTATGCATATCACTCGAGATAACGCACGAGAGTACTCATTGTTGTTGGAACAAAGGATAAATAAGTACACCCCAGTACGGAAATTTTCCGCATTTCGCACACACTAAGGAAAAGTCAAAATGAATAGCTTTTAAAGTAATGGCCGTTCTCAAACGTACGACTAATTAGTATTTCCTAAGAGAGTGGAATTGGATACCTTGTACGGTGTATTTAAACTTCAACTTAATCACATGCCCAAACAGTTAATTTTGAACTGATTATGCCTCTAACATTAATTCGTATTACTTTGAAGGAAGTCAAGTGTCAACAATACAAAGCTATTGTGCTTCCTTTTGTCAAGTCTTTTGTGTTGTTTCGAATGCAAATTATGCTTACTCGATAGCAATATTAGTGAATGAAATGTGCTAATACTGAAAAAAGGATTTCTTTCGACTGAAAGACCAGAAAAAATGCGATAAAACAATTCCCTGACTTAAAATATGGATGTCTTCAAAGCCTTTGGGCATAAAATAAGTTTATCTTAGCAGATAGACAAGGATTTCACTCACCTCACGCTTCGATGATTTGTCCGCCATTTTGGGCTGGAACTCAGCAGGTCCGATTGTTATGAAAAACCGCTGATACGACCTATTGACTCATTGACTCATGACTGATTTATTTGACTCATTAATACTTTACACTTGTTATAGCAGTGCCATCGATTGTTTTAAAATTTTGCAGCATAATTTTACACAAATAAAAAAAATATAATTACCTTCTAAAGTTGTAGTCCACTCTCCGAGTTTTATCGCAAATCTCGTTGTAAACAAGAGGAGGGCCACGAGATGGCGTGACTTCTTCGCAACTTCCGGTACGCGTAGTATGACGAATCAACGTACAAAACTCGTACTCGTTCTCGTACTCGGTTCTGAAGGTCTCTAGTATCGCATCGATAGTGACTGCTGCAAATGTTATATTGACCAATCTGGGCGTACGATCTATGTAGATTACATTAGAACACAAGCGACACACGCACAACGGACAACATCTCTCCGTCATCGCTGAACACATTCATGTTAACGTTAAACCCTGGTCACAACATAAACTTTGAAAAAGCTCAAGCAATTGCTAAAACACAAAAATATTTACCAAGAATAATAAAAGTAGCTATTGAAATTCAAAAACACCCGAATAGGTCTAATTTTGACTTTTACAAACTCAATTTCACTTGGAAACGATTAAGAAAGACCTTACCGCATGAATAATTGTTTTATTGTACTTTTCCTGTTAGCGCATAGAACAATAACACTAGTTTTCTTATTCTTAACTGGCGGAAGCACTTTGCCCACTATATGAGGCGAGCACTTTCCCCCTAACTGTCGGGAACACATCGCCCCCTAACTGGCGTGAGCACCTTTCCCCCTAACTGACGGGAGCACTTCGCCTTTAATTGGCAGGAGCGGGACACTTCCTCCCTAACTGGCACGAAGACTTTGCCCTCTAACTGGCGGGAAAACTTTCTCTCCAAACTAGCTCGAACACTTTGCCTCCTAACTGGCGCGAAAAGTTTGCTCCCTAACTGGCGGACACTTAGGTTAGGGATTTTAACAACACGAGATTTTGACAACACAACGAGATGGCGTGACTTCTTCGCTAATTCCGGTACGCGTAGTATGACGAATCAACAAAACTCGTACTCGTTCTCGGTTCTAAAGGTCTCTAGTATCGTATCAATAGTGACTGCTGCAAATGTTATCAATCTGGGCGTACATAGTTAGGGAGGACCCTAACTGGCGGAAACACTTTTCCCCCTAACTAGCGGAAACACTTTTCCCCCTAACAATCGCAAACACTTTGCCCCCTAACTGGCGCGAACACTTTGTCCCCTAACTGGTGGGAACACTCTGCCCTCTAGCTGGCGGGAACACTTTCTCCCCAAACTGGCGCGAACACTTCGCCCCTAACTGGCGCGAACACTTTGCCCTCTAACTGGCGCGAACACTTTGCCCTCTAACTGGCGCGAACACTTTGCCCCCTAACTGGCGGCAACATTTCGCCCCCTAACAATTTAAAACAGTTGAGCTGCACTTCGGCGGAAATAATGCAGACAAAAAATGACTTTAAGAATTCAGATGAAATAAATGAAGTAAAATACTCTTTTTCTGCAAAAAACGGTGACCTTCAGTTCAAACAAAATACTAACTAGCAAATTTTCAATTACTTTCGTAACTTCATTATATTACCATCGCATAATGTTGCCAATTTACGCTAAGTTTACGACGCGGAAACATAGCATTGCATTGCCGGTGCTGAAGTGTAACGGAAACGTGTCAAATTGATAAAAGTTCGATATAGTATGTTTCCGCAATGCGGAAAAGCGACTTAAACAAAAGAAGAGCCTGTTTCCGCACGATTTCCGAAAACGGAAATATGCAATTTCGCCCTGTGAAGCGATGACCTTTATTGTAACACAACGAACCAACAATGTCTTTTTTCTTGAACTTTTTTTTTTGTTTCCACAGTGAAAAAAAAAACAACAACAATAAAATGGACTTACAGAAGCAATTGTAACAAGCGACTAGCCCTTAGCAACAGTTGCTACCGAAAAGCCTCGCTTTGGTGAGATCGTCGCCATATTTGCAATAGGTCTATTGGCTTGAAAAATGGCCGCGTAGGACAGTATATTTAAATTACACTATATAAGTAACAATGGTTTTCTTAGTCTTTGCTCAATACTGTACAGAGTATATACACAAGAGATTTGGCGGGCTTTTTGACACATAACGACACATGTCTGGAATTAAATTTTTGCTCCTTTCAAACAAGCTTGGGTTTTTTGCGTACTGGACAGCACTTTGCGACGCTTGTGTGTGTTTGTTTTTTTGTTTGATTTTTAAAGCAGAATTCAACCCTTTGCCAAATTTACAGAATACCGAATTTACGATTGTCGCAAGACTAAAGAAATGCGACTAATTCACATTTTGGACACTCTCAATCACCACGGGGTGAATGAACGCTTCACTTTCTGTTAACCTTCTGTCGTATCGTAGACTGTGAGCATTCTCTTTCTTTTCCTCATAATCAGTCGAATTTAGAAGTTCGAGCCGCAAAACTTCAAGCAACCGTTTAGAAAATGCTAACTGTTCAACCAGTCAACAGTTTCTAAACGGTTTTTGCTTACAGTTTTGCGACTCGAACCTCTAAATTCGACTGATTAAGAGGAAAAGAAAGAGAATGCTCACAGTCTAGTCGTATCGGAATTGTTTTTTGTCCTTTTAACATTTCATTTTTTTCACACATCTGTATCCTTTTATTTCCCTTTGTTTCTAACATACTTATCCGATTGTGTCATCTTGATTTGCTTTACTATATAACCACCTATTTATTTATCTTTCATGTATTCACTCCGACGAAGGACTCCAGTCCGAAACGTTTGTTTCACTGGGGTGTAAGATTTATCCTTTTAAAAAAAAACGGTTACAATCTTTGACATTGCTTTATTTTATTTTATCCTGGCTATTGTAGGAAGCAAAATAATGTAGATTCCTCACTTATATGGTCAACATGGCAATGCTTACTTAATCGACGAACTATCTCGCCGATGTGTCAAACACTTCAACAACCGATTGAGGTAATCTAATCCTTCAGTAGATTATTGAATTTACTTCCCGCATGCACTGCTGCGTAATATAAGTTGAAAACAAGGTAAACGTAAAATGTTAAATTTTAATTTACAGTTTTTTTAAACTGTTCTAGCTTTTGAAAATAAGTTATTGAAGGCCTACATGTTTTAATAGCTATTCCTTTTGCACTAATTTTTAAAATTTCCATTTTTTTTATGTTTCTTCTTGTGATTTCTATATTATGTTGTATTTGAACTAGGCCGTTTTGATTGTGTGTGTGTGTTTTTTTTTTTATTTTAAAGATATCTATTTGTTCCAACTCTTTCACTATACTGAATGCTTTAAGTCATGTATCGGGCCCTGCCATGCAGTGAACGCAAAGTGCATAATAAAAAGCTTAGAAACTTTTTGTTCGTGTTTTGTTTACAAATACACGCATTTGCTGGTCACACAATGGACACTAAATGGTTCATAATGTACTCAGCTTCGCCTCGAGCACTATTTTTATTTCTCGTCAATTATTGTATCACCAGCGCATGCGTGTATTTGTAAACAAAACACGATCTGAAAGTCTCCAAGCCTGAATTAATATGTACCATGTCTTACATGCTACCAGAATAATAGGATCAACGATAAATTAATCGGAAACAAAACACCGTACATCTCGTTTGACAAATGCTTGGGTTTGTCCATTCTATATCCTCTCTCCAGCATCCGGGGTAGAGCTGTTGCTTTGATGTTGGGATACGGGACGTCACCTAATCAAACATTATAGTATTTGTGTAAGTAACAGAACTGAGTTACTAGCAATTTAAAAACGCATTTATTCGAGTAACATTTCGATAAAAACTGTTTTGAAATTGAAATCGTGTGTAAGTTATTATTCCTCGTTTACTTTACCTTCAACAGATGAATGGTTCTTTAAAATGTATATATCTGTTGAGGTTTTTTTAAATGTTTATAATGTTCCTACTCTTCATGATAAATTATGAAGACTGAAAAAAAAAATGATTGAGATTTTTCATAGGGCAAGTTGCGTTTAAATTTTTAACCCTATCCAGACCGGCCTTTTTGAGTTCAACTGGGACCGGGGAGGGGGCATAAAGTGCCCACGGCTTATAACTCCGGAACGATAAAAGATATTGAAGTGAAACTTGGAGGTTAATTACTAATAGGCCATCATGAAGCGATGATTTTTATCTAATTTAATTAGTGCATTACGTCATTGTGACGTCATAATGATGTCATAAAATCTTAAAAATCGATTTTTAGCTGATTCTTTTATTCAAAAGTAAAACTGCTTGTGGAAATGTTTTCAAATGAATATAACAGTCCATAGACTTCTAAAGCTTTTTTAAATTGTAGTTGACACTTGAATCAGTTATTTTCATATATTGAATAATTTTTAACAGTTCAATGTTGAATCAATATTTAAACATTAAGACTTGATAATTATAATATTTTTAGCCAAAAAACTTTGCATCAAACTCACCTCGTTCATTGTTAATTAATATGAATGTCAGAAAATACATTTTTTTTTGTATAATATAATAAAACACAGCTGTGGTGATTTCAGCAGTTGCGTGTTGTACATTATTATGTAACATTTCTGATTATGTAACATTTCTCATTGATTTCTGTGCTAAACAGTTGTTTTTGGTTTGTATGAGAAAGGTAAGAACAAGTTAAAAATAAATAAACCCCTCCTCCAAAAACAGGTTACCATGGAAACATCGCACATCCTAACAACAAAATTTTATGATATGCCTGTTTTGCTATAAATTTTGGGAAAAGTCACAAGATTTGATGGCAATCAGATAAATAGTAGGAGAATGGTGACTCTTTGAAATCACCGCGTTATACGTTTAACATATAGTCACTTCTGGACAAATTTTGCTTCTGCAATCTTAAAAGACTTCCACGTAACTTTTTCAGTCCATTGTACAAAGGTTTGACCTTTTTACTCCAGTTCTTACCTACAGTAAACACTTCCCACAGTACAACACCATATGACCACCTAAAATAAAAAAAAATAGATGAAAAGGATCCTGTAATCTATTAAAAAGTTATAACAGACATAACTATAACGCTGCTGGAAAAAAAATAGCAAAACAGTTAAAGGCCGTGTTACACGAGTCGACTTGCAACGTCGATTTTCCGCGCAACACCGTATCGTGGAAAATCGATCCTCGTGTAACATGTCACCGCGGACGATTTTCTGCGCAACGATGTGTTTGGCAACACGTTGGGAGTTTTTGAATTGGTTTCAAAAACTCGCAACACAAGATGACGAATAACAAGAAAATCGACGCGTGTAACATGTCGCCATCGATTTTAATTGCAACATCAGACCATTTTTTCGCATACAAGCGAGGCTACTGTGTAAACAAACATGGCGTCTGCACAATCTTTTGACGGCGAAGCCGATGAAATCCTTGTTTTTGATACAGAAACGGAAACAAATAAGACTGGCGACGTCAAGAGACTAAACCTTATTTCTCTGATGAAAGAAAAAATGTGTTTGTGGGCCAATGGAAAATTTTCCAAACCCGAAAAGGACGCGGAATTTGGAAAATTGAAGGAGGCTTTCGGTTACAAATTTACCAGTTCAGAGCTTCTTGGTGTTTGGAAAAGCCTTCGTTCATTCATGTTGCGGGAAGTAAAATGCCAACGGAGGGACCCATCGATGAGGTCTACCTGGAAGTTCTATCAGGCTCTGCTTTTCCTTAAGCCAACTCTAGATAAATCCTGTGATAAATCAGAGGAATGGAGTGAGGAGGAAAAGTGCAGTCTGATAAACTTTTACAAGCAACACCATGAGCTGTGGAACCATAAATTAAAAGATTACCACAAGTCGAGGCGAACCATTCTCCTGGCGCAGATTAAGGAAGAGCTTGAGAGTAGATATGACGAGAAAGAAATCGTGACCACGTGGAATAATCTCAAGACCTATTTCGACCGTGAACGTCTTCGTGAGAAAGGGAACAAGACATCTGGTGCTGGCACGTCACAGGTACAAAAATGTAGTTGTACGTAATCTAACAATTTTAAGAAGTTGCATTTTATAAAGTACAGCAGTTGATATTTTGATACTACAAGTACAACAGGATTAATTGCCCAAGTTATTTAAGTAGCCATTTCAATTTTAACTACACAATTACAACACAATAATTGTATGCTTTAAATTAACATTTAAATTTCCCATGTACAATGGACCACAAGCTACATAAATCTACTGCATTTATCACCACAGAGGATAATATGTGATAAAAAAAGGGGATAGCAGCATAAATTTTTCGACAGAAACATATGCATGCATATATGTAAAATCTAAATTTTATAGGTTGAACACCATGGAAAAAAGTTGATAGCCTGAAAGGTTGTACATCAATTTTTTTCAATAATGTTTAACTTAAATTTACATTTTAATAGAGGATAATGTTTTATTTCCCAATATTTGTTATTTTCTGTACCTAATGCTGGAAACTTCACTGGGGTTTTGAACTTTCACAGACGACAATAAAAGTTTTTTAATTATTTATTCCAATCTGATAAAAGTAGGAGATTAACTGTTTCCTATTTTGGATCGTCCATCTAAACCTCACTCATTTATTCTAAGTAATTTGCACTAAGGAAGGGCTAATGGTCGTAACTTCAGTTTTGAGCTTTGACTACCAACGATCGACATTTTTTTGAATTTTTGTTCTAATCTGTTAAAAGTGGTTCATGAACAGGTCTGTTGTCAATTATTTGGGATTTTCCATCTAAATCTCACTCATGTATTCTAAGTAAATTGCACTGAAGAAGGGCTAAAGGTTGTAACCAGTTGAGATCATCCACAACAATCCCACTTGTGTATCACTAAATAACATGGGCTAACGCTTGAAACGTCAGCTTAGTGCTTTCCTAACGACAATGATCAAATTGGTCAACTGATCAACTTAGAGCTAATTGATTCGCCTGTTTATCAACAAACCGACAGACTTAACAGTTTTGTGAGATCCTATTTAAAAAGTTTTTAGTGAGTTGCCCTGACGAGGAGCTAACACTCGAAATGTCAGCTTTGAGCTTTCACTACGGCAATGATTGAACTTTTCAACTTAGAGCTGATTACTTTGCGTGTATACCTACTGGCCGACAGACTTCAGTGTTGTTAGATTCTACTCAACAAGTTTTTAGTGAGTTGCCATGACGAGGAACTAACACTCATGAAAAGCATTAGCTTTGTTCTTTCCCAATGGCAATAATCACATTTTTCTACTTAGAGTTGGTTAAACCACACGTTTCAAGTACTGACAGATGCATTAATATTTTCAACAGTTTTTTTAGAAACTCTTAAAACTGTGTTTTACCAAATCAGTAGCTACCACTTTCACGAGCTTTGATTTGATCAAAAAAGAGTAAAGTTCTCAGTGCCTCCCTTCTTTGTAACATCCATCTATCTTCACCATCCATCTATCTTCACGTTCTCTTAACATCCATTTATCTTCACCTTCACTTTTCTTCGTGAATCAGAGATAGTATAAAACATCTTTCAAAAAAGGATCTATCAATGACATTTACAGCAGTCAGAGTCATACTGATACGTTTGCAGCATCATGGAACTTTGCGTCAGGTTTCTATCAAAAAAATAACCCATTTTACACACTTGTATACTTTTAAAAACTGCAAATGCTCCATAATACTATTATCTTCAATCCAGTTTAAAATATCATACCTTGTAACAAGTCCTTGTGTAGTGTGAAGGATTGTATCCTCAACAACGAAGAACCTACAACCAAACAACAACAAAAAACAGTATAAATTAATTTCAAAGTTATAAGGTTTGAATAGAAAGTTCTTGCCAAATGAGAAAAAAGAGAGAAAACTACGAAAACAAACACACCACGTATATTATGCCAACTTTCATTCCTGAATATAAAC
>JAPEIX020057745.1:7500-11311 GCA_026122405.2 Zoanthus sansibaricus | reverse complement strand
CAAACATTTCGCCTGCTAAGGATTAGAGTATTGTAACGTTGTACAAGATTAAAGATGTTATTTTATATATCTACTGAGAATAGTCTATTGAAAATTGAGTAAAAGAACTCTGTATTAAATCAAGTTAAATCAAGCGTCCTATGTTCTTCCGATACAGCTGGGAATAGTCTATTGAAAAAAAGAATTTGAGTAATTCTGAATGACAATGAGTAAAATTAAATGTCTAGTGTTCTTCCAATACACCCGTTCATCACAGCAGGTCCAATTTTACTGATTTCAATAGCTTCTACAATTGTCGATCACAAAGCTTGTCTAGTTTGTTGGTCTTCTTCTCGGCTAGAGAACTTTGAAACTTGCGTATAAATTGATCTTCTTGTTCGTTTAGTAGAAAAACATAGCATCGAATTTTAGATAGACGTTGGTATTGAGTATCAAGTGCAAGTTGGACTCACTGTTGGCTGTGTTTGTGGTGAGAGCCTCCGCAAATGGAGAATTGGTCATATATTTGAGAACATTTGTTGTTTTACGAAGAAGAAGATCAACTTTTGCAAGTTTCAAAGTTCTCTAGCCGAAAAGAAGATCAACAAACTAGACAAGCCTCGTGATCGACATTTAACAACACAATCAGAATCCCTACAACCACCACAAGCTTTTATCAACCTATCTTCAAAGACTATCGAAAAAAGTGTCACTGCATTCCCAAACAAAGGCCCTCCTTTTGTGAATCCAAATCCCAAACTCCTATCTAAAACGTGCTTGATATCTAGAGCTAGTTTACAAGCTGCAGTTGACTAACTTCAAGGAGAGGAAATCCCAAGACACACAATTAATTAGCTAAAAGGAGGTCCCGGCCAAATAATCAACGAATGTGAAAAATCAAATAAAGAGATACTTGCAAAGAAACAACAAAGTATACAACCCCCCCTCCCCCACGGATTCAGTCGTCGTTGTCTCTACAGATAAAACTAAACGCCTAATGGCCCTGGATACTAACCACTACAAGCAGATTTTACTAAACTGCCCAGTGAACAAAGGAAATTATAATCTAAAGAATACGTTAAACCAAACAAAAACAGAAAAAAACTCAATTCAACAGCCAACGCAATAGGATCGTTGCTACCTACAATGTTCTTTGACAAGAAACTCTCACAAGACCTGAAGAGCAATGCTAATAGTGAACCGCTCCCTTGCTCCGCTTATTGTCTCCCTAAAGATCACAAAGTAGGTGAATTAAAAGGTCGACCCATTCACGCTGCAACCAACACACCTACAGGTCACCTATCCAAATTCTTGACTGAACCCACTCCACATCCATGTTCCAGCACACCTAAAGAACACAGAAGTTCTAGATTTTCTGTCCAGCATCGACAGAGAAATACAGGGGTTCTGCAGTTTAAACGTCTGCAACTTATACAAATCGATACCACTTAAAGATGTCAATGATACTAAAACACCAGGAGTATTTACTGTTGTACGTAACTTTTTTCTGAACATAAATTAGACTGTAGTCTTAAAACCTTGAGTGACAACGAATTAGAGTCACTATTACACCTTTGTCTAACAAGGGACATCATCCTCATACACGGTCAAAGCTACACTCAGAAAACTGGGTTGGCCATGGGGAACATCCTAGCGTCTACCCTATCTATAATCTACATACAGCATATTGACTCTGCTATCATCGAAGTATTTCACGCGTCACTAGTTCTTAAAAGATATATTGAAGACATCTTTGCTACATGGACTTCTGCCACTATCAACATTGATAGTCTTATGACTACTGCCAACAATATCAACTACGCTATCAATTTTATGATTGAAATGCCGGAAGAGGGTAAGTTACCATTTCTAGATGCGATGGTCTCTTTTGATTTAGTATACTTCCGTCTAACTTGTAGGGAAAGTTTATAGGTTGGCGCTTGCAACCTACTGAGAGAACCTCACACTTTGTGCTGTTGAATTTCAGCCCCAGTCCTTGCTCCAGCAGCTACAGTCATCGAAGGTGTTTACTACTTGTGCACACTTCTGTTTGCAAATAGGGCAACTTGACAGTCCACTAGCGAGGGCAAGTCATTCACATACACTAAGAAAAACAAGGGCCTGAGTATACTACCCTGAGGTACCCCGGAGACTACTGGAAGGCTGTGTGATGTACAGCCATGAACAATTGGATGCTGGTTTCTACCTGTAAGGTAGCTCTTAAACCAATGGAGGAGAAGGCCTTTTATTCCGTAACAAGAGAGTTTGTAAATTAACCTCTGGTGAGAAACGCTGGTGAAGGCCTTCGCCAAATCCAAGAATGCAATATCTCTCTGCAGGCCTTTGTCCAGGGCTTAGCCGATCTCATGGTAAAAATTAGAAGCTGGGTTACCGTAGAGCGACCTTTCAAGAAACCATGTTCGGAATGGTAGAACAAGGTGCAGAGATGATCTTTTAGTCTGTCGTAAATACGGCACTCCAGGACCTTCGAAATGACACAAAGAAGGGATATAGGTTGATAGTTAGTGCCCACCTCCCACTTTTCCTTCTTGTGGACCAGGACAACCAATGCGTTTTTCCACTCAGACAGCACGATGCCCGTTTCAATAGAGAGGTTGAAGAGTTTGCACACACAGGGCGCAAGTTCACTCGCACATTCCTTCAGGACCAAGGTTGGAACACTATCTGGCCCTGGTGCCTTGCTAGGATCGAGATTAGCGAGTAAGCATGACACATCCTCCTCAGGAATCCAAAAGCACTCTAACAGAGATGTTTTTTGGTTTTGAAGCAAAAGTGCTATTGCAGGAGAGTCCGAGTCTTGTAAAAGTTGAAAAGAAGAACGGGTTGAATGCATCTACTTTGTTGGGGCCCGAGGCAAAGGTCTCGTTGTTATAGGTTACATTGGCTGGGATGGAGTTCGACTGCGAAAGTAGTTGCAGAAACGTTTAGGGTTTTCCTTCAGGGAATCACCAAGAGACTCATTGTGTTTCTTCTGTTTCGCATTTATCAGGGTTTTGACCTCTTTGCACAGCTCACTGATTTTCTTGAAAAAGAATTTCAGTTCATTGGTAACTATGAGATCCAAGAGATTTTTGCCTCTTGTTGGGAAAGTGTTCAGTTGTGACAATGAGCAGTCTTGGAGGCATTCGCAGGATTCAAAATCAGCTGAATTCGGTGAATTTGAGATTCCACATTCTTCCACCCAGTTGACACACCTTACCTTACCTCGCCTCTTCATGCTTAGTTACACAAAAAAAAAGGCCTCCACAATATTCCTCCATCTGTTTCTATCCCTTGTGAGGACTCTTGCCTTATCCCAAGTCCTCCAGTCCGCCTCATCTCTCTCCTTTTCCACTGCTCGTTGCCATGTTTTTCTTGATCTACCGATCTTGCATTTTCCTACAGGGTCAGGTCAAGGCAGTGTCAAGCCTCGCATTGTCTGCCACGTTGATTTTCCAAGTCTCACATCCATATAGTAGCACAGGTTTGACTAGTGTGTTATATAGTCAGATCTTAGTTCCTCTACTTATCTTTTTGGATTCCCAAACCTTTCTCAGCCTTCCAAAGGTTGACTTAGCTTTCCCTAATTTTCTCTCTATGTCTTGGTCTGCGCCTCCACTTACACTCATTGTAGCACCGAGATATACAAATTCATTCACTTCTCGGATCTCCTCGCCATTACTAAACTTAATCTTTCTGCTTGGGTCTTTGCTGTTTATCCTGAGGACTTCGGGTTTTTTTTCATTTATCTTCAGGCCTATTTTGATTGCTGTTTCTAATAACTTTGTTGTATTGGAATGAGCGCCTCGCTGGCAGCACATGCTCTTCGCTT
>JAPEIX020057745.1:0-2500 GCA_026122405.2 Zoanthus sansibaricus | reverse complement strand
GCCCAGTTGTTCAAAGGCTGGTTAAATTTAACCCTGGGTACGCCCCTGTACAGATAGTTCAAAATCAATCTTCACTGACTAAAGGCGGAAGGAGCAACCATCTCCCTAATGCTGGTGTTCCTGATACACTTTTCAAAAGACACGGACGCTGGCCTGGTAAGAATGCAAGGATGGCTACGTGAAGGACAAATCTAGATTCTTTGTTATCAATCTCACCAAGTACTAGGGACTTAGTTTTGTTATGACCGACCCCAGTGAGCACAAGGGTGGGGGTTTTCTTTGCAACTGTTTAGCGTTATACACAAGCGCACAGGGTTTTTCAAGTCGTTGATGCTGGCTCGTACTATCTTTTTAGTTTTAAAACGTATTTTTATACTCCTCATTCGCAAGTTGTTTTGAAGTCGTCATATTCATGTACTATAGACGAGTTATGACATTGTAAGAGCTTAACCTCACGGACGACAACTGTTGAATCCATGCATATTAAAACTTTTGTGCTATTTCAGCCGGGGTGCACCGCAAACCATTTATATATTTGTTCTTATTCGAGCAGGGTCGTGTTATGGTTATGAAATTGAAGACAGAGAAGTAGACTTTATAAATAATGCGTGTACTTATTTCATTTAAATATTCTTTTATCTTCAATCGAATTAGCTTCACTCGCCGCGAGAGTTTGGGGTAACATAGATCATATTCCTGAATGGCAGGAATAAAATGTAATGTATTCTGATAGTTAAAACACGCGAGAAAACACTATCACGAAAGTATGATAAAGTGTAATACGCTAATGTGTATTTCACGGGATAATGAAAACTACTCTAAGTGCGTTCACTTCACTCTAACACTAATTTACTCCTCTCCATTTACAGTAACAGAACAAATACATTAAATGCCAAATATAGAACAGCATTGTTGCTATCTAACATACAATTAGACCTCGAGGACGAATGGACTATGAGTCAATAGTCCATGAGGCCGTAGGCTGAATAAGCTATTCAAACTCGTAGTCCATGAGGCCGAGAGGTCTGATTGTTTTAGTATAAACCCACTAATCGATCAAAAAAGGATGTACAAATTAAATTATCGATCGAATCTCAGTTCTGTTGTCCTCATCATTTGTCTTGCTTGTTGGCACTTAGCGATAGCTATTACTAGTGTATTTACTAAATTGTTCCTAGCCGGCGTTGTCCTTCTTGCTAAACGTCCCTAATATTAAGTCAAAAACATTTGTCTATTCTATTGTTTGTTGTTTTTTATCAAAATTCTACTTTTTATTTAGTATTTTATTTAACCATTTTATAGCGTTTTGATAGAAAAAAAAGAAAGTTTTATCGCTGAATTTTAAAATCAAATGTTTTAATAAGAAATTTCTTATTCGATTATTTAAACGCGATAACCAACTGCATTTTTTCAGAAGTATTGAAAAATGTAGTCAACGTTTAACTAAGTGTGATGGTTCGATCGAATTCCTTCAATTATGTTTAAATTTTGGTGTCACACCGACTTTTGCCCAAGTTGAGAGAAGAAAAGCTCAGAAATGGAAAACTTCATCCATAGAGTACCAGAAGAAGATTGTGGACTCTATGGAAGAAGAATTGCGAATGAAATATTCGCAATTAAAGCGTCTTACAGAGGAACTCAAACAACTTTACGCTGTACTCCAACAACACTGTTCCATCATACGTTACATAGCTGCAATTCGCGTCCTGACTTCTCTACGTAGAAAGATCTAGAAAGCGTGAAGATGAAATGAAAAAGAATCATGTAAGCAAGATTTCTCGTCTTATTGCCTAAAAATTTGATGTCAACGAGCATATCAAGAATTTATCATCGTATCGTTTATCTTTCTTTGAAAAGCTTGTGCTTTGCAGAGGATTAAAATTTTCCTTGCCACGTAAAATATCGCCAATTGAAATTGAAGCAAGCTTCGAGAAAGCCTTTTGGAAAATGGAAAACTTTCTAACCGACACCAATAAGAAAGATTTAGCAAGCTCAACGTTACGTTCGATTGCTTTGAATTATATCAATCGTAAGTCTCCTAATCCACCTAAAGCTCTTTCTAAAGCTTTGGAACGGTTACGAAAGAAAGATGATATCATTGTTACAAGGCCGGATAAAGGAACTGGCGTTGTTATAATGGATAAAATTGAGTATCTACGTCTTCTAGCTGAATCTTCAATAAATGATAAATCTAATTTTACTAAGATCAATGAAGAAAGACCAAAGACCAGAGGAAGACCTCCTAAGCACTTTCACCCTCTCTTCGAAAAAGAAAAAAATGTTTTAACATAAAATAAAGTTGTTCAAAGTATACTTCCAGCTTCCCTTGCTGAATCACTCTGCCTAAGGGTTCCAGATTGGCTCACCTATATGGTCTACCTAAAACTCACAAACCCACTTTTAGTATGAGACCTATCCTTTCTGCAACTGATAGCTACAACTTTAAACTTGCTAAATGGTTAGAAGAGAAGCTTAAACCATTGTCAGTCAATGATTATAC
>JAPEIX020057685.1:0-11312 GCA_026122405.2 Zoanthus sansibaricus | reverse complement strand
TGCAGCTGGTGGAGATTTGTTGGCCTTGAAACACTGTGTACACTCTCGAGAGACCTGTTCTATGTCATCCATACAACTATCTAGGTTGTATCGACAGGGAGAACTAATCATAAAATTATTGATAACTCAGGAGACAGAGAAAACCTTATCCAACAAGGTAAACTGGAAACAGAAATAACCCTACCAGAGATATCTTGGCAGACAGAGATACACCCTACCGCTGAGAAAATTTGGAAGACAGGGAAAACTTTACTTAACCAGATAAGTTGGAGAGAGACATAGTCTTACCACCGATATAACTTTGCCTTATGATCCAAGATAAATCGGAGACATGAACAACTCAAGCAAAATAAAAACTTGGTAGAGGGGGGGACCATACTCTTTGAAAGAATCTTTGAGAAATGGATAACCTTAAGAGACTGGGATAACCTTAACCCCCAGATAACCATGGAAACAGGGATAACCTTACCCCAAGATAACCTTGGAGACAGGGATAACGTTACCGCCCAGATAACCTTGGAGACAGTGATAACCTTACAACCAAGATAACCTTGGAGACAGAAATACCCTTACCGCCCAGATAACCTTGGAAACAGGGATAACCTTACCACCAAGATAACCTTGGAAACAGGGATAACCTTACCCCAAGATAACCTTGGAGACAGGGATAACCTTACCACCAAGATAACCTTGGAAACAGGGATAACCTTACCCCAAGATAACCTTGGAAACAGGGATAACCTTACCCCCAAGATAACCTTGGAAACAGGGATAACCTTACCCCAAGATAACCTTGGAGACAGGGATAACCTTACACCTAAGATAACCAGGGTCAGACAGGGATCTTACCACAAACTGAATTGTGGGCTGGAATATCCCTATTCCCGAAATTCATAAAAAACTTGAGAGGCATGGATAACCTTGACGCAAATAATTTTGGATAGAGGAACAATCTTACCACCATGATAAACTGTAAAATCTCTAACACCGAGATGCCTCACATCACTGTAAATGGAACATAGGTTCCCATTTTAACCTAACATTGAGTGTTAATAGCCAGCGTTAGGAGTATGAACTCTTAAAGGTTACGGTACGCTTTGAGTGGTGATGTCAGGTTATAACTAATCTCCTTTGTTTTACATCATACACCCTTCAAACTACACACAATTGAAAAGGTTAAGAAAGTCTGTAAATAATGGTATAAATTGTTTTTTCAAAATCATGTTTGAAAACGAAAACGACTTCGTTAATTTAGACTTCAGGGTTTTCCTTTGCTAAGTTGTAACTAACCAGCATTTTGATTTCTGGAATTTTTTTTTTGTCGTTAAAAAATTAGTTTAAATTAAGTTCCAAAACGGTGTTGAAGATTTTCGATAGCATGCGACATTAAATTTTCAGAACTGATTCAACAAACGTTTGCACTTCGAAGATGTACTTATGCTTAGCATTGACTTTGTTGAAAAAGAGCTACAGTGTGAATTGAATTTTCAAATTTCCTGACACCGTTCTGAAGTTCATTATATAAACGATCATTGTGCCAAACTGACGAGTTGTAACTTTTTATTTAGCCGCACTTATTGTTAAACTTTGTTTCCAGAAAAACGGATTTGAAATAAAACCGCCAACTTGTTTGTTTACTTTCGGTAAAACGTTTACTTGAAATATCTCAAGAACGAAATTCACATTTGAATTTTTTTACTTTGAAAGCTGCTTTTAAAGACAGGTGTTTAATAAGAAAAAATGAAATTCGATATTTTTTTGTATTTCAGTGTACCGCAACCTAAAAAAATCCAACAAAAAAGACAAAATTGTTGCTTTAAAGTTAACTGACGATCTAATGAACTTTCGGTCTTTGCCCGCACAAACAAAGACCTTATTAAATCAAATGGACGATTACATGGTAAAATCTTCAACCCATGGCCAAGTTCAACGCAGGGGCTGAAATTTCAACCCAGCTCGAGTTTCAGGGCTGAAATTTCAGCCCTCGGGTTGAACAAAGCCCTGGGTTGAAAATTGCTCCATGTAATCACGCATTTGATTGAATAAAGCTTTTGTTTGCCCCGGGACTGAAAAATCTCCATTTCTCCTCTGAAAAAGAGCATGTTTAATGCTTATTGTAATCATGTAAAAATAAATTGTAATAAAGGTTGTTGGTGCCAAAGTTATAAAAAACGGACGTTTCGGGCACTGCCCTTTTTTAGGGTAATCATGTAGTTAGCCTATAGACGAGTTTCAGATAGGGCTAAGAGATTTTTGGGATCCAAGATTAAGGGACTCTTCTTATCGATTAAACGCTTACAATAGCATTTTATTATTCTCTAATAAACCCTTATAATAATGCATTAAATACAACTTTAAATAATTAAGTATACTGCTAACTAGTGTAAACAGTTTGCAGTGTGCTACGATTATGGAACTTGATTAGTAGAAATGATGTTCTCTACACGCTTTTATTCAATAAGAACCAATAAATTTTTATTATTCTTAATTTTTTGGCTGCTTCAGGATCAATTTGTTGTTATTTCTGTGAACAATCGACCTTATTCACAAATGGCAGCGATTTTGATATTCTTTTGTCTACATTCAAATTAGCCCAAATTCTAGACTCGTTTTGAGTAACATATTCTTTTGAAATCTTAACTCAAGAACTAGGCTAGTAGGGCTAATTTGAATGAAGACAAAAGAATAAAATAAATAAAATTGTAATCCTCTATCTTGCCTAGACTAGAATTACTATTTGCAGGCCAGAGGAGTTATACATATTTATGTAAAAGTTATTGACGATGCTTAAACATTTGTTTTTGATTTTTTTTTTTATTTTGAACATTAAATCTGCCGCCACTTATGAATAAGGTCTATTTCAAACGATGAGAAATTAAAACAAAAAAGACAAGGCATTGATAAAGAATGCTGATCATCTGTAAAAGTATATCATTTGGCACAATTGTAGATATACACATTGCAAACGTAAGTTACAAGATTCGGTGAAGTTTCAACAAGAAACATTTTCACTTTTTTTTCAGCCTCGGCCTGTATTGTTCTTAAATTGTTCTTAATTTGCGGCCAATCTGAGCCTTACTGTTCTTATAAAGTTGCTCAGTTCTTATAAAAGCGTGTATTTACCTAATATTCTACGGACTACACCAAACACATAAATTGTTACTCAAGCCTTATATAAGTAAGCAAAGGATAAGGGCGATCTAACATCATCTAACTTCTCCTTAATGCATAATTAAACAAAATAATGTATCTGGTAACGAGAAACATGAAATTTAAAAGTATTAATAGGTTGTGAAAATTTATATTCTCCCAAATTACTCATATAAAAAGTATGGATATCAAAACCTTGAATACGAAAAAAACTGTCTGTTTCTAAAGTTTAAAATTTATTTAATCCAAAATCATTTCTTATTCAAATCTTACTTACGTGGAAAAATGAAAGATCGCTGTACGTGTGTTTTAATAATTTTGTGAAACAAATATTCGTATATTTTAGTTCTCTTTCAATCGCTATGAAAAAAGAAAAATCTTATTTTCATTTCGTTTTAGCCTCAGCGTTCCGACGTTCTTAATTTTCTTCTCCGATTTCAGCATTAACTGCATTACAAAGTATGTCCTTTAAAAAATTAGTATAGTGCTAATGAAGTTTAGCTACCTAAATTTTCCAGAGGTTAATGGCCACTAGGGTTAGTGCTATTTCTGTAGTATTTAGAGAATGGAAGTCTTCAAAACGAGCGGAAGGGCAACTCGTTCATGGTAGGTTAAAAACCTTTCAAATCTAACTAAAGTCGCCCTAGGTGCAAGAGATTTTGCTCAAACGCATGTTAACTTTAAGCGTTCGTTTAGGAGTAGTTATATTTTCTCGAAGGAAAGAATACAGTTATGAAATACTGATTAGACTACGAAAGGGAAAAACTGTTAACCCAATTTTTTCCCCAAAAAAGTTCAAATTTTAGATTATTCAACCGCGGCTTTAGTGGTAACAGTCCTAGAAGCAGGCCTAACATGCCATACTTTCAAATCAATGGATTATATACCAATAAAAATGTCTTGCTCCAGTGTCGTAACTCGTTTTTTTAGGACAGTTTAAGAGGCTCTTCCACTGAACGGATTTCTTTTCATCTCCTCTTTAACTAGAGCATTCCATTGAAACCCTTTGGTCTCAATGTTATCTTAGGCATACATGGAAAAAAGACAATAAGGTAGTCATCTCAACCGATAGCACTAGATCTCTCCCTTGCAGTAGTTTCTATGACCGTTCTCCCAGTCCTGTAACTGACACTGTTTAGAGCAGTACACCTCGTAACATTCCGCACACCTTTTCAGCTTTTCACCCACGCCTCCCCAGCATGCACCGCAGCGACGGATCGGCTCCATTCCTACGTATTTGCGGTACTTGGCAATAATCTGAAAAATACAAAATTGTGAGTTGTAGGTATTGGATACCACTCACCTCTTCTGCCATTGCACACATACCTAATTTCATAAAAAAACTTCAGATAAAATAATACACCAAACTATAATTTGCAAGGCATAGTAGGATAACTACAGTAGAATGAGACGATAGAACGACGAATTAATAACTTCTGGTACGCAGTGATTTCTTCTTCAAACCAATAATACTCAGAAAAATTCTGAGCCCATGACGTAAAAAATGATCTCGCTCTCTACAAAGAGCATTATTGGTTTGAAGAATAGGACACTGCGTACCAGAAGTTATTTGTATGTTTACTTTCCACCAAACTATTGCACAAACTTACAATTATTTACAGATAAAACGACGAAAATGGTGAAAAACGTTAAGAGTAAAAGATTTCTTGTTAGTAAGCTGCCTCACCATATTCTACACTATTCACCCAATATATCTCAATGCGCATGTATTCAGTTCTCTAAGGCCGCCACACACCCGGAAAATTACACGCGCACTTGTTTTTCGCCACAAGTTGGATCAACAAACTTTCTTAGTGTACGGGGAACATTTATGGTGTTTTGTCACTCATGACATTCAAATTTGACATTCAAATTGATGTTTGATATTTGATGATGTTTGATATTTGATGACGTTGGATATTTGATGATGTTTGATAGTTTTTATCACCTGGAGGCAGAGTGGCTCGGTGGTTAGAGTCGGGGATTTGAATACAGAAGACCAGGGTTCATATCCCCGACTCGAACTACTGAATGGATTTGTCCTCTGCCATCTTTTCTATCTATCACTTAGTAGAGTAGCCAATCAGAGAGCAGGATTCGTGTTAGACCGTTAGTAGGTTTATATTAATACTCCTTTGTTCATAGGCTACTTACTTCGTTATACAAAGATCGTACGTTGTCATCCCTGTAGTTTTTCCGCAAGCAAAACGCTATGTCATATATGGCTTTTTGGTAATCTTTTTCCTCAAGTAGTGCCTTAGCTCTTCTGTGTGCGGTCTTCGTGAGCATCCTCTTGGCTTCTTCATCATCTAAGTGAGATCAAAACAGAAAAGATTATCAAAAGTTAACAAACACAGAACAGGTTTTTCAACGCATGTTAAGTGTGTTTTGTAAACAATACTATAAGATAAATTTTGAAATAAATAGGTTTATTTTATCAGTTTTTATTCCAGGTTAATACATAAGAACCAGTAAATTTTGCCGAGGTTCAAATGTTGTTCTAATTTTTTGGCTGCTTCAGCCTCAATTTGTTCTTAATTTGTTTTTATTTCTGTGAGCCGCTTGAAATAACGATAAATATCGAAACAAAAAGACAAGGTATTGAAAAACATTGCTTATCGTTGGAACTTTTAGTATTACATGAATATTTGGGACAATAGATTTACTAAATGAGAAACGGTGCCCACTGCGAACGTGAATTACAAGATTCGGTAAAGTTTCAACTAGAAACATCTTCACTTTTTTTCAGCCTCAATCTCAGCTATTCTTAAACTGTTCTTAATTTTCGGCCAATCTGATCCTATAATTGTTCTTATAAACTTGTTGTTATAAAAAAAAGCTTGTAGCCAAGTAAAACCATTCCAAACTAGGAATTTAGTATTTGCAGTATTTTACTTTGTTTATTTATTTCAGATATGTCAGTTATGTTTTATAAACACTGAAACGCACAAAATAAAGAAAGATAAGGCCATACCAATTCAAGTGACAGTTTTACAAACATTTAGGCCAAGTTCGGAGGAGAATTTAGTATTTTAATAGCAAAATGTCATTTTGCGTGTTTGGGCTTCAAAGGATTAAGGGGT
Source organism: Zoanthus sansibaricus (assembly GCA_026122405.2). NCBI lineage: Eukaryota > Metazoa > Cnidaria > Anthozoa > Zoantharia > Zoanthidae > Zoanthus > Zoanthus sansibaricus. Next base: position 5,079 of record JAPEIX020057685.1, on the reverse strand, counting down.
TGAAAGCCCAATTGCCTAGTAACACCATTGCCTAGTAACACCATTTATAAGAAGGAATTCAGGTCCTGAACTGAAAATTCAAAAATCAGTTTAAAATTTTAGGTTCATCAAGGAAAGAGTCGTAACTGAAAAAAATAATCTTAAATCAAATTCAACCAATTTTCTGTTCATCAAAAGCACCTTCCTTCTGACTTAAGAAGCAAGCAAAACAAATAATGTAAAGCAAACCTTCAAGACATCTAGCAATGGCTTCTGAACAATCATTTACAGCAAGACTCCAATGTTCTGTTTTGAGGTAACACTGTGCCCTGTTACTGAACAAAACCGCCGGCAACGCCCACCTAAAAACAAAAAACCTATATTTTGAAACAGTCATTTAAATAACAAAACAACGTTTGAAAATTCTTGAGGAGGTGAAAACCCTAGATTACATCTCGGGTTTTCACTGATCAGGTTATCAAGGCTTGGAGCACAGGTTTCATTTGTTCAGTAAGGTCTAGTAAAGCAGGACTATAGAAGGATGAATCAGTCATAGACACATCAGAAAAACAATTTTACACTGTCAAAGAGTCTAATTAAAAATGCAAACTACTAAAATTAATGCCAAATCCTGACAAGGAGTCATGCTTAAAATCCCCTCAAATTAGGAGTCTCAAGAGGAGGGGGAGGAAGGGGGGGAGATAAACACCAAGGGGAGTCAGGTTGGCATAGCGGTCATCAGTCGTGCCTCCCACCTCTACGACTCAGGATCGAGTCCTGGGCTCTGCACGTGGGCTGAGATTTGTCGATCTCAATCTGACTCCGAGGGTTTTCCTCCCTCTGCAAATTCTATTTTCACGCCAAGATCTGAGCCATTGCACAATTAAACATTAGTCTCTGGCTAGGAAGAATGGGCATCCACTTCCTTCGCAATTGACATTAAATAAAGTATTATTATTGGCTTTTAACAAAGCATGGAGGAATTTCCCAAGCATCATCAAAGACATTTGTCCATCCATAACATTCATTAGAGCTAAATCTTTAAAGCGTAATACCATAAGTGTAGACTTACTGGAATTGAGACCAGGTCTGAGTCATTATACCATTAAGGTATTCATTCCAAGTATCTCTTCAAGGGAGCCTTGGCTGTCCAACAATATCAATCTCAAATAAGAGTTTTCTTCAACTCTTGTCTACATCAGCAGCTCAAATTTGAGAATTTTCTGTATATAGTTCGTGCCAAATGGTTTTTTTAGATCACTGAATTTCCTGCGGGCCGCCATCTTGAAATGTGACGTGCGTGCGTTGTAGTGCCAGTTTCTACTCTTGATAAAAACAGTAGCAATGACCAGTGGTGGCTTGGCACTGCAACGCAACTACGTCCCATTTCCAGATGGCGGCCCGCAAGAAATAAATCACTAAGCATGAACTATATATAGAGAATTCTCAAATTTGAGCTGCTAGTGTAGACACAAGTTAATGAGAGCTATTATTCGAGAATGATATTCTTGGAAAGCCGAGGTTCCCTTTCAAGTTACCAGAAGTATTGTCTCACAGGACTTGAGACCAATCCCAAGTAATTAATTAAACATTAATAACAACATTACACATTCATTCCCAGTAACTGTACGAGCTTAAAGTACTTGAAACCAAGCAAATAATCTAATAAAACAAACTTCAAACCATTTATGTCCCTTCTTTTCACCATTGCCATACTCAAGAGATGGCGGTGCATAATCAAGTGCCTCCGTGTACAATTTTGCGGCCTCTTCATACTCTTCCATCTTGAATTTTTCGTTACCAGCATCTTTGAATATTCGTGCTCGCTGTTCCTTCAAGTTTTCCAGGTATTGCGTTTTTTTCTTAGCAAAATTTACTTCATCTCGCTTCCAATCTCTGCAAGCATAGACCGTATATATTATTAACAAGCTAAGACTAAATCCTATTAATAGCCTAAGATGGTACACATAGTCCTTTTTTGTGGTGTTTAGCAGACAAGTTTCAGATTCCATCGTGGAAGGGAGGCTACTTAATCTCAAGTAGCTTAGCCTACAACAGAAGCTGATTCACATTTCAGCAGCTGAAATACTTTGAACAAGTAATTTATTTATAACAATATTTTATCAGGATGCTCTCTAATGTAAGTGATTTTCAGAGGTCCTGAATAAAAAGCATGTTGCAAATATCAATTAAAACTATTAAAACTAAAAGTAAATTACAAAATTTACAGTTACATGTTATATATTACTTTATTACAATTTCAAACTAATTAGTCCTAAATGTATAAAATAACACGAAGACTGACAAAAATTAAAATATTTAAAAGGAATTGCAAAGTAATAAAGAATGTTTATAAAAATTTGACTTGAAGTCTTTAATGGTTTTACACTATTTTACTTTATAGTGTAATGCATTCCGGTCTTTAATGGGGTGGTAAGCTAGTCTATGTTTTCCCCAATTGCGTTTGCCTTTAAAAAGATGTAACTTGTTTCTATTTCTAGAGTTATAATTACAATTGTGTTTCTCGAAATGATGTCAACTTTAAGGTTGATGTACAAAGTCCATTTAGGCACTTCAATATATGGATGCATCTATGGCAGCATCACGTCACACGGGAAGTTTTCTCCATCATAAGGTGTTTAGAGAATCACTGGCTGAAGAAAGAGTACTGCGATCAAAAATTATCTTGGCTGCTTTGTTTTGTAGAATATGGAGACTTTCCATTAGCATGCTATCTTTATCTCCTCATACTAGGCCATCATAGTCCAATAGTGGTAGTACAAGACAATTATAAAACAAAAGCCTTGCCTGTGTGGCAGTAAATGTCTTATTCTTCTCAGAAGCCCGAGGTGTTAATTAATTTTTGAGCTGAGTATGGTCACGTGTTCAGTCCAGTTCATGGTTGTTGACAAAGTAAATAAGATTCAAACCACGCTAAGTCTTCGTTACAGACGCTAACAGCCAGCAGTTTAGTAAGAAGGATGCTGTGATTGACCTATCAAAGGCTTTCGAAAAGTGTTGTGGTCTGTCTTCTTTACTAAGGGCATTTCAATTATCTTGTTTTTTCATTAAAAAGTTTGAATATTGAAAACTTTTCAAAAATTCTAGTTCAAACCTTGGACAAGCCTTGTTCAAACTTTTCTTCAACTGCAAAGCCTTCTGAGAAGCAGAACTCTAAAGGTGGAAATTGAATTAAAGTATTTTTCATTAGAAAACATAAAAAGGAATTGGACTCGTTATTGTAACAACAATCATTTAGTAGCACATCAACATACAAACTTGATAAACCCAACATCTGTATCAACATTAGACCAAATAAACTATTTGCCTGATTGCTAGCTAATGCAAGGCCAAAAAAGGCCTAAACAGCTGTTCATGGCTGCAAACACTCAGGCCTATTACTTTTTGTGGCAGATTTAAGAAGTAAAGCCTGGTACCAACGTGCCCCTAGTGTATACCCATTTTAGTGACTTCAAATTAGTTACTAGCACGTTTGAGCTATCTATACTTGAGTTCACCTTTATAGCCACATCCCTAAGTATTACGCTTTTACCATTTCTTATGTTTGCTTGAGGAACCTGAGCCTGTTTGCTAGCTATGCTATGCTGATGAGGCCTAAAAATGTCAAAACAGCTGTCCATGGCTGCAAGCAATCACGCTCACTATTTTTTATGGCAATTTAAAATGGTAAAACCCGCTTTACCAATTTTTGTGGCCGTAATACCCATTTTATTGGCTACTAAAACATTTGTGCTATCTATACTTGACTTAAATTAACTTTATAATGTTTGGTTGAGACCATAATGGCCAAAACTAGTTCTTAAAAGAGAGCCAACGGACAAAATTATCACTCAGCAGAGATACAAAACTCAACCTCATATTTTCACTCACGCTTATCTCTTTTGTCTCAAATAAAAACTGGATTACATTACTTATCGATAGTTTCCACAATCTCCTTCTTATTCTATATAAATTATATAAAATAACCTTTGCCAGCCTCAAGAGTCTGTATTTCAGTGGCTGATACATTCTCAAATGAAGGAAGTATTGGATACGTGAGATTCTCATGCTGATAGCCGAAACACTTCAGTATCACTGTGCCTCATCGCGAGCAAAGAAATGTATTTTGCACAATTTGAATCATGAATTCTGCAATCTGGCGAGGGCCCAGCGTTCTATCATTGTGAACCAGAACAACTGCAGCTATAAAGGCTGACCAACTTAAACTCTTCTTTATTTCTAATTAAGTTCTTGACTGTACACTTCAATTTTAATCAGATCAATATATTGACCACTTCGGAATTCTAAAATTGAAATTGAATGCATGAGAGTAACAGCTATTTGAAAGCTAAACCCATTTCACCTCAGCTTAGCCTCAATTGTAACCCTATCAGTACCAAATTTCCAGTGTATAATTCAGGGAAAATTTTTCACCTAAAATAATTTAGGTCTTAGTAAGTACTGCAGACTTGTCACAAAGTGCCAGCTGGCGGCAAAATTCACCGGCTGAGAAAGAGGTGGTCCCCTTCTGGATTTGGCTGTCTATCACTCAGGAAAGGGCAGCAGTCTGTTTTTTAGCCATTTTTAACCGGCTCAAAGGAAATATCAACCACCAGACAATTTTCTTAGTGACAACCCTGGTACTGTAGAGTTAGATGCCGCAAAGTATGTTCATCATCATCTTTGTTTTCCCTCCCTAGTTTCCCACTACTGGGCTTTGGACGTTGGATTAGGATCATCTAATAAATAATAAATTTGAAGAGGTTTCAGCAGCTGTGATACTTTGCTTACATCATAAAAGTTGGACAAAATAAATAAAGCCTTGGCATTAAAGCCACATTGAAGAACAGCTTTGGCTTGGGATCCAGCTTCCACCAGAGAACAAAAGATTCTTAGAGTTGCCTCTTGAACCTATATGAGATATGAATATTATTATTTTAGCAACAACTAATAAAATCAAATTGTTTATCAATGTTGTAAGTTGGTTAAGTATTAAAATCGTTTAGAAAGAATGGTTATTTGCTAAAGTTCTTCATCTAATATATTCCAGGCCTTTTCCCCTGGGTAAATCAATGTATTTGAAACCTTTTTCAAGAGTTT
>JAPEIX020057623.1:0-11312 GCA_026122405.2 Zoanthus sansibaricus | reverse complement strand
CGCCTTTGCTGGAATTGCTCGCAAAAATTACACGGGTGCTCGCTTTCTCGAGCTCGCAAAACCTTTTTTGCAGTGCTGGCATGCCGGGATTCTTAGTAATCCTTCTAAGTAAATATTGTTTATATAAATAAACAATAAATGAGTTATAACATGGTTAAAACAAGAAGTTTGAAGCATCCTTACCTCCGGCTTCAGTGTTTTTTCAACAGTTCACCCTGTAACTGTTTTGGAAGAGCTGTATGTACTATTGGAAAAACGGGCCACGCTGCATAAAAGGCATTTCGTTTATTGGTTTAATCTTTGTCATACTTCATCGTCGCAGGCTTTCTGTTTCACATAGATACAGTTCCGCAGTATATAATGTGCTACCGGAAAAACGCACGAAGCTCCATAACAGGCATTTCGTTTATTGGTTATTCTTTGTCATATTTCATCGTCGATCGCAGGCTTTCTGCTTGACATAGATACAGTTCCGCAGTATATAATGTGCTATTGGAAAAACGCACCAAGCTCCATAATAGGCTTTCTGTTTGATATAGATACAGTTCCGCAGTAAAGTGCTCGCTGCTTTCAAGAGAAATTTGACAACTGCTCGTGACACACTGCTTGCATCAACTTGCATGCTTGCAAATACTCGCAAAGACCATTCGATAGCCCTTGTAAACACAGTTTGAACTCCAGCTGTATGTAGCACTAGAAGACCAGTTCTGGGCACACATTTAGAGTTTTTAAGCAATTTCAAAAAGCTTGCACCGACATCCTTGCCGAAAGATCTTGTAGACTTTGACCAGGGAGGGGACTTTCACCTTAATAGTTACGTTTGCTCAGTTAATGCCTGATATGGTAATAGATATCTAACTTTCAACCACACGCGATTACCAGTTCTTGCCGATATTGGAATGTTCGTGTGACTTTCTTTTCGGTTTAAGGTAACTCAGCTTTCAAACCCACCGGGGTAGGTAAACGAGTTGCAGCAACCGCTGTGATGGATTATTGTCCCGTCCAGGGGGGAGTCAAAGCCTCTCATCCACTTAACACTACACTACAGAAACAGGAGATAAGACCCAGCTCCATGGGTCGCTAGGCTTGTAAAGGGTTTAACCTTGTTCATCTTATAGGGTTTCCTGAACTAGACATAGGCAAAACAATGAAAACTAAACTCAGTTAGCATAAATTAAAAAGCTAAGAAATAAGCATAAATTAAAAAGCTAAGAAATAAGCATAAATTAAAAAGCTAAGAAATAAGCATAAATTAAAAAGCTAAAAATAAGCATAAATTATAAAGCTAAGAAAGAAGCAAGTCATTGTAACTACTGCTCTGTCTCTTTTTAAATGAGCGCTGCTCAGAGATAAAACGCCATCGAATATACGGCCTTTATTGGAGTCTATTTTACAATTTGATTTTAAAGATGGTGTGGTTTCAAGCAAATTTAAAGTCGCTAGTGTTTCTAGTTACAAATCAGGTCCCAAAGTTTTCGGAATCAATAATCTCTCCATTATCCATTTTTAACATGACATTTTTTCCAGGACACTATAAAAAGATACATGTAATATCAGATTCCCCCTCATGTTTTAAAAAAGGTTTAATTCGCTTACTAATTATAATTTTTTTATATGCCCATAAGACCAAGTGTTTAAGCTAAACGAGCTTCTATATATGAAACATTTACCACTTTATACATAATTTTAGCGGTTTACATTTATGGCACTTTATTCAGGTGCTTGAAATACAACAATTTCAGGTTTCAAGTTGTATCGCTGTCCAGTTGTTCTGCAAATTTGCGGCAGTGGAAACTCCCCGTACAGGCAAATTTAGTTATAATCTAATTATTAGCCCAATTCTGCGAACATTTTGTTAAACTGCATGCTTCCCTGGGAAATTTTTGAAATTTTCATTTTTAAAATTGCTAAAAATGCACCAGCCGCCTAAATTACATATTAGTCTGAATATCTCAAAAAAAGTTGACTGAAACGTTATATTTGACTCGCGCGCGCGTGTGTGTTTTTTCGCCTTCCTGGGACATCCAAAGCATCCTCTTTCAAAATTATTCTTGACCGCTGATCGTGAAGGGAACGTCGGAAATATTGTATATTGGAATCTTCATTTTTCAGGCCGAGTTCCTTCTTTCCTTTTCTTTCAACCAAAATCCATTTCTCCATCTCTTCTTCTTTGTCTTCTTTTTCTTGTTGTTGTTGTTGTTGTTGTTCTTCCTTATTCTTATAATTCCTATTTCTTTTAATTGTCCTATTTTTGTTCCTATTTTTATTCAGTCCTATGTTTCTTTCGAAATGCTATTTATATTCTAATCTTTTTCTTCTTCGGTTTCGTTGTTATTGTTGTAAATATATTTTTTATTATTATCATCTTAATTTCTGATATTTACAATTATCATGTGGACGCACTTTATGTTTACCTTCTGCTGAGACATCAGAAAGTGTTTTAAATGTCGGTCTAACTTCCTGGAAAGACGGTGAACCGACTTTTAAAAATTACAAAAGAACAATACGATATACATGCAAGTTTCTTAGCATGCAATGACTACATCGTTAAATTTCAAAATTTTATATTTTTCTTAATTTTTGCTCAAATTTGATCCTCATTCCTTTATAGTGAAAGTTAGAATATTTAGCAAAGAGAAAACGTTTCTGTACCAACCTAATTGAAATGACTGTTTTTATGTGTATATGTATAATACCACTATATATGTATGTAACGTCAACGGTTAATAAACATTTACTTTCTCATTTTCAAAAAATACTGTATACTAAGTGACAGAGTACTTATTTTAAAAAAACCTTACCTCAATGAGAATAACATAAAGCTTTTAAAAATATTCTAGAACCAACTGATTATCTTATTAAGCTTTTAATGGACTGTTTTTATCATTCGCGATTGGTTAGTAAATTAAACAATTAAAGAATTACTTTCAAAACAGACATTGTCTGACGCTTTTTTACACATACTTCAAAGCTGGTGCCAAAACGACGCAGGATTGTGAAGTGCTGCTTATCAAAAGAAGGCGGCGCCTTGGGTCAAGACATTTCGCGAACGCTTAGTGGTGATGAAATGACGTAGCTAGGATTCAAAAATGTTGATCGAAAAGGAAGGTCTTCCCTTGCCATTAAATCTAGCTTTATGAAAAATTATTGTCCTCGAGATGGCAGCTGAAATTAGAAATTGATTTAAACTTGATTCTACTTGCCTTCTCACTGATATAACACCAATTTGAAGTCATATGGTAAAACACTAAGTTCAAAAGTGTCTTCTTGGCTAATGACAAAAAAAGCCTGCACAAAGCGTTTGATATCATTCCCCATCATACATAGAGAAGGGTTTACTATTCAGTTTGTTTTCATATAAAACTTATATTTTTGCTTTAGAAAAATATTTTAACAACCTTGTTTTCTTGAAAAAAACGAAGTTTCCAAAAATTTGTTGTACTTGATTCTAAATATATATCTGGTTTGCCGTGTTGACCTTTTCTGTTTTAAATTAGTCAACCTAATTTGCACTTATTAAAGTTTTAAGATTTTGTTTAGTTTTGGTCTTATTGTCAACAGAAATAGACCGAAAGCAGAAATGTTCTTGGTTAAAGAGCTGTGCTTACAGAAAAGTTATACAGTTATCTGTATATATGATTTTCTATGAGTAAGAATTTTCGCCGTAATCATCAGTGCTGGGAAATTTGCAATAATTGGTGATTAATATAATATTATCTCTTATCTTTCTCTTATGGTCACCGACTGATCCGATGCAGGGTTATCTCCGAGAGACACGACTTTTGAAGAATTGGTATTGGTTCAGTGCGTTTGCAGAACTATAAGCACGGTTTGTGTTACAAAGTTCATTACAAAAGTACTTCTCCGCCGAAACCACACAAGAATCGAGTTTACAAACGAGGCTATTTTGACAAACTGTCGCCGCTGAAGTTACGATTGCAGACAGAAACTTGAAAATAGGAAATGGTATAAACACCTTATGTCACAAGTTTTGTGACGAGGGACAGTTTGCGAGTGTTAAATTATCGGAAGTGGGAAAAGTTTGGTTTAATCCTCTTTGTCGCCTCACAAGAAAACGTAGACTCCGAAGCAAAACGCTATGGGTCAGAAGAGCATTTACAAACACTCTATTTTGGCTACAGTGATTTTGTTTACAGTTGTAGACATTTGTCAACCTTGTATTATATTGATAGAGGGGCATGGTTGGAAACAAAAAAATGTTAGCGAGAGAGCAAGACTAGCGAAGGTGGTCTTCCTTGGCAAAACTATTCGACGCTATCCGACTCAAACGTTTGACAATAAAGCCTACTATGCCGCTGACTTTAAAATTATAAGACTTCTCAAAGGACGGGAAATAATTAAGGAGGTGCTTGAAACGCATGCTTCTCGTTATGTCAAAGTTTACGGCTTTGGAGAAATGTTGAAATGCCTAGTTGATGTTCATCCTGGTCAAACTTACATTGTCTTCATGGTGTATCATAATTCTACTCGTTCACTGGTCGCACGATACGACGACGCCTTTGGCGCAACCGCTCCGGCTACAAACGAGAATGAAAAGGAGATCCTAGCAGAGCTAGGTGAGTCATAGATCGTCTATGTCAGATAAAAAGTTTGTTTTGGTGAGTTTGTGACCTTTTCTGTACAACTTTACGTAAGCATCATTACGATAAAAAAACAAATCTTTTTAGCATCAGTCTTTTTCTCTTGCTTATTAATGTTAAATAAATAATTTATCTAATAAATTTATGTAGCATTTAAATCAGTCGTTCACTGATCTTGTCGAACTTCTCTAAGCATAAGTTATTCTTACTGAGTATTACAATTTATAAACCAAAAAGCTGGCCCTCCTTGATATTCCAAAAAATTCCAGTCAGCAACGTGTTCAGTCAAATTACTGTGCTAAAATTGTTTGCCCTGTTCGAAATAGAAAAAACGTTTTTACCCGAGATTCACTGCAAATTCGATTGCTTCAGTAACTGCAGCCAAAGAACCCTAATTAAAATTTATTCGCTGTTTGTCAGTTTTTAGCACGTATTTAGCCAGACGATGATGTAAACGGAATACAAACACTACAGATTCTTGGCCACAGCTGTTTCCTGTAATCTTGTCTTACGCTCTTGTAGAGGAAACGCTGAACAAGCCAACAATTTACACCGCTGAGCTTACCCCTTCAATTATCTTTTTTAGTGAGACGAGAAGTGTGATTAGCAAGAGGGTGTGTCTATGTGATGTCGTAAGCATGTGTTGTCTCAAACTCAAACAATTCCCCTTTGGTCTTTCCTCTTTCTCCGTTGACCTCCTATGAATCACCCTTGAATCACGCACACATACTTAGTACTAATCCTTGTCCAAGACTGAAATGTTTTTCACCTGTCATCAGTGATGGATTTCATGTTTGTTTTGTTAATTGGTCCCATCGCTAATTATCTATAATCTGTACGAAAAGATAATAACAGGCAGACTACTTCAATATTATATGAAAAGCCATCGCAAAATGTGAATTTGTGCTTACTCACCCATGACTAAGTATTCTAATTTTTTTAAAAAAACAAAGTAAGTCTAGTAATTTATTTTAAAAATAAGTAAGTGCGTTAGTAAACTAAGAAGTTTATTAAGGTCACTCCCTACCCTTGGCCTTAGACCATTTTTTCGTTACTTTAGTGATATTTTTGATGATATCTCCGTCATTATTTTGAAATCACATTTGGCAGATTGAATAAAAAGGAAGCCTCTTGAACTGGCTAACTATAGATAGGCAAACGTCTAAGTAAGTAAAAAGTAGGAGAATAAGCTAGTAAGCTTTTATAAAGATTTGAATGTCGCAATTGATGGCATCGCTTGACAAATAGACCTTTTTCAGTTTGTCTAAGGAAGTTACGAAAGTTATATTATTAGCTGAAAACTTAACTAAAAAAAGAGAAGCACGTATTTGCCATTTTAATACCGGGCATGCCAGTATTTTTAGACTTTTTGTTAAGGATTGGAAAATTAGCTCGACTAGCGTCCTTGTATTTCTTGTCATTTTGGTAGTCCTACTGTACTGAGTAAAATAGAGAGAATCGTACTTTATAAAACAAATAATGTTTTCAACGCCAAGTGGAACTTGTAAAAAGATGGTTCGTTCAGTTTTTGACTTTTAAAAACAGCAATATTATTTGATTAGCAGAGCTAGAGTTCAATTGTATTTTAAAATAACAAACTTAAAATTTTGAATTTTAGCCAAATTAACTTCGGCCCGTCCGATCACCTGAAGCATTGCAGAGTGCCGGTACACAACTGAAAATTGTACGCAATGAAAATTATTATGTAATCGTTTTCCCTTGTTTTTTGTGTATATCCGTTTTGTGCATTCATGGAATAAATTTTTAAACAAGTTGAATATAAATGAACATATCTAAGAAAAAAATAACAAAGCATTGTGACTGTAATCCATCTCCAGAGTCCAGTTGGAAACTCATCAGAGGAGTAAGGAGACACATTTATGGGATTAGCGGTTGGTGTGACGCTAAATAATGAAAGGATTAAGTTGTAAAGTCAAGATGTCTCCAACAATGTGTAAAACGAAATTGCGCGTGACTTTTCTACTTCAGCTCTTAACTAAAAATGTTCCTTCTTTTCGCCTCCTAGATTCTTTGTTTTCTTCAAAGCCTCAGCATGCGAGCCCCAGGCTGCTCCATCTGTCAATTGTCTGATTCCGAAACTCTTTTCATCTCGCAATGTTTACAGAATGTTAACCGTAATGCACATAACTCATTCTTGAAATCCTATAAAAGTTTCATTGTAGAAATACAAAAACTAAAGAATCTTGAAAACGTCCAGAAAAAATTACTAGGAGAAATACACTCTTTTTGTATAAGAATGTTATTTTTCGGACAGAAGCTGGATATCAAGTCTTATTTTTTAGCCGATTTTATATATAGGCTGAAAATATGCTTACGAATGTTTTTTAGTTTCGGGAACTCGGTGCCATGGAATTTGCGTTTTTAAAATGATTGTGGTTTCGAAGAGCTTCAAAGGTAATAGATCTGTATATTTACCATTTGGGATTAGAGTGCAATTGCAATGCATGTAATCAGTAGTGTTTGTTTTTTTCAAACATGCAAAGTTATATTGTTAAGAAATCTGAGCCTCAGCATTATTTTTGAAATATGCTTGAAATTTGGCCAATGTCAGCCTCAGTATTCATATAAGGTGTATTCTTATAACAAAAAGAGTGTATGTGGTTTAATTAACGCTAGGTTGAAAAGTTTGATTATCGCCGTATGTAGTACATGTATCTACAGTATTTTATAGTCTAAAGGGAAAGCACAAATTTGACCTTTCGAGCGTTACTCAACGAAAATAAAGAAATAACCGTGCTGATTTCTTTGAAATTCATTCAATGCTTATTAAACTAAACTCAAATCGATAATACAGACATAGTATGTTGTCAAAAACGTTTCGAAGATCTAAAAATCTGGGGAAATAAAGTTTAGAATATTGACGCTTCACGTCAAAGCACAACTGAAACCCCTACAAAAATATTTCGGGTTTGTCGTACGGAGACATTTAAGCCCATGCGCGTGCGCATATGTTTCTATATACCTAATCCCGGTCCAAACACTTTTCAAATGTTTCGGTTTCTGGTGCAATCAGAAGCGCGTTGAGCCTGGTTTAGGTCCAAACTTCTAGTGTTTTCCATCGTTTTCAAATACTTTAACACAAAGATGTTTGAGTCCGTTTTCAGTTTAGAAGAAATTTAAGGGACTCTTTACCCTAAGACTATTTTTTCGCTCCTTTTAGTGATATTTTTGATAATATCTCCGTCATTACTTTGAAATGTAAAAAATCCCATAATCAGATCACAGATTAAATAAAAAGAAAGCCTCTTGAATATTTTGAGTATTTTCGGATGAGATTTGAGAGAGGAGATAGGTTTTGTAAATGTAGTTTTTTTTTAAGAGAAATTTGAGTTTGGGGGAATTTTAGTGAAAGTGTGAAGATTAATTTTGGAGTTAATATTTGATAGAAAATTGCCAAACCGTCCCCTAACAAAAGTTGCACTTTCGCATGGTCAAGGGGGACGGTTTGGCGATCTTCCTCAAAATTCTTCTAACTCAAATACTTCTTTCAACTCCTTCACTAACTACCAAAATTTAGGGTAGAGAGTCCCCTTCAATGAAGGTACGAGTAAAATTTACGTGTTTGTGGTAACGCGACCACCGTCGTTTCGGTGCGGCAAGGATACGGTTTTGACTATTCACCGTAGCAATGTGTGTGCGTTTTTGCTTTTATTGATTTTCAAGAGGATTTTTAAGTTAAATCGATAAACTTTCAAGTTTCCGAAAACCACGTTAAGCGTCTTAGTTGACGGACAACCTAAATACGTGAACATTTATAATACAAGTGTACAGATAGTTTTAGTACCATTACTTCACGGAAAAGATAACATTTAAGATTTGGTTAAAACAAAGTCTTTCAATTTTTTGTGTCCTATACTGATATGAAGCAATAGCCGTTTATTTTCATTTATTTAAATGAATAAAGTGACACCTTAACAACTCTTTTGTGTTATATGGTCCTATGAACACGAAACGACGGTAAATTTCGATAATAGAATTAAAAAACGATATTCAAACAGAGAAATAGCATAGACTGTCTAATGTCATCTGAGCATTATTTTGCAAGGCTTTGTAGACTGTGTGATTCACAGACAGACTTTTGAAAATTATTTTTGAACTTTTGTCAGCCACAGAGAAAAATGGGACTATTTAGATGCTTGCCGTAAAAATGATTTATAATTATTGTGTTTGCATGGGCAGGCGAGATGAAGTTTGGATCGAATAGAAAAAGTCTGTTTCTTTAACAGTCCGGCTTAAATGGCATAGAATGTATTAATGTTTACCTTTCAAAGGATGGAAACCATGGTCCCCATGGAAGAAATGTTCCCAGAAGTGTGGGAACGGATTGCAGTTTAGAAGAAGGCAATGCACAAGGAGGAGCTGTGAAGGAGAACCGCAAGAAATGAGACGCTGCAACATGTACGACTGTTATGGTACGTGATATATAGTTTTCTTGTGCTTTGATCGAAGACTAACCCAAGCTTTGTAGCTGCATTTTATTATTCCACTATGTTCTTACACTAGGGTTTTGCTTGCGGTTAGTGCAGTTAGTAAGGTTTCTTCCTTCCGACATAAGATCCCCAATTTGATTCCCGCGGCTTTGCTAAGATATGAAAATTTGTGCAACATTCTTTGCTCCCCCCTCCTCCTACCCAACCCTAAGCTAACTCAGCCTTCCATCCTTCCGGGGTAGATAAATAAGTATCAGCGTCTGCTGGGAGCTAACCTGCGATGAATTAGTGTCCCGTCCAGCGGTAGTCAAACATTCTTATCTGCTCAAACGACAAAAACCGGAGATAAGTTCTGGCTCCTTGGTTCATAAATAATTTAGCTCTGTTCTTACACGTGTGGTTTTACATTGGCCCTAACTAATGCATGCAAGCACGTTTTGTGTACACTAGAGTACTAAAGTGATGACGTCACAAAACGTTTATTTGTAAATTCGGTAATTTGGTTGTATAGTATTCAGAAAGAACAAGATAAAAAATGCCTCCAAGCCGATATTTATCCTTTTGCCACCAATTAGTGTACCTTGGGTGCCATAGGGTTTTTTGTGGAAGCGAGCGAGACTTTTTTTCTCCTTTTCTCTGCCTCTTCTTGCTTCCAAGAAAAAAAACCCCTGGCACTCAGGGTGCTATCAGTTATGAGATATTGCCACGGTTATGCTTTGATTACACCATGTAAATCCTTCCTAACGTTAAGAACTAATCGATTTGCATTTGTAGAAGGAGTCATTAAAGCATAACTGTCGTACTATCCCGACCGCCGACAATTTGCGGCAACATGATGATTTTTGGCAAGGGTACATTTTCAGACTTAATTATTATCCCATAAGTTCATAAATTTTAATTTTTGTGATGTCACTCTTTACCACTTTATATGCTCAGTGATCTCCGATGCTGTTTAATGGATGACCAAAAAGAATTCAATATTAGTATTTTAATATTTGGGCGTTTTTATATTTTTGCTTTGAAAGTTAGCATTGTCCTCTACTATACCTTAGTCATGTCTTCAACGATATCTAATCCTACATTTTTGTTACAATTTTAGGTATAAAAGATATTGTCAATATCTTCTTAAAACAGAAAGCTCTTTTTGAGTTAAACAACATCCACGAGCAAGTCACCACATTACCCAACCCGCTTAAAGAGCTCGAAGTACACAATGGAAAAACATTCTCAGCTCCTAGCTCAAGTATATTCCAATCCTGTTTTCCTAAGCATTCCTTCTCGATTGTCACAACTTTTCAGGCCCTACGTAAACCACTGGGCGTTTATTTAGTCAGTGTGCACAACTCCAAAGGTGCTTTAGTTTGGGGGATAAAGTTGTTCGGAGGTACGGTTACACTTGAATATTCAGAGGGCCGGAGATCTGTCGCTTTTGATGTGGATATGCCTTTAGGAAAGTGGCATCGTGCAGCGTTCAGTTTGAACAGTAAACAGGTTACACTTTACTGGAACTGTGAAAAGTCCGAATCCAAACCGTTACCAACAGAACTTTCATTACCGTTGTGTACAAAAGGGATGATGCTGCGTCTTGGTGAGCTTGGAAAAGGCTATCAACGTCACAAAATGGAGGTTTGTGCTTCTGTATATTTTTTTAGGATAATAAAAAGGGGATGGACGAAGAGATGGATGGGGGAGAAAGTGAAACAATAGGGAGATGGTAACAAGAGGGAGATTGTTAATTGGCAAGGAATCAGTAAGGGAAGAAAAGGGATCCGGATGGAAGGGGTGGGGAGGTTGCATTTGATGCGAGAGGAATGGGAGAGAGATGGATGCTTTAAGTATTACAGTATCTTGAACTGTTTTCGAATATGTGACTTTATTAGATAATACTTTTTTATTTCAAGAATCTTTTTGTTTTCTACAGCTAAAGTATGAAGAATTGTATTTTGTTCCCCACGAAAGCGCGGCAAAGAAGCAATGTAAAAAAAATACATTTGATATTTACAACGTAAGTATTCATTGTACTGACTAATCTGGGTCTTTTTCATCCAAATTTAAATCCAGTTATTGAAGTAACATATTCGTTGTAGTTGTTTAGTTTTAGGTATTCTATAAAACTGTAAAAACAAAACTTTTGGGTTTTTTTGATTAGTTGTGTTTAGAAAGTATTGGCTCACATCTAAAATAAACATCCAAAGATCTATGAATTTTAGTTTTTGGGTAGAAGTGTGCCGCTCTAAGCTCAAAACCCTGACTTTATCCC
>JAPEIX020057589.1:0-11315 GCA_026122405.2 Zoanthus sansibaricus | reverse complement strand
TTAGGGTTTAGGGTTTAGGGTTTAGGGTTTAGGGTTTAGGGTTTAGGGTTTAGGGTTTAGGGTTTAGGGTTTAGGGTATATTGTTTCAAAAGAGTGCAGTTATTGTAGGTTTTTTGTTCAAGAGAGTTAGATCTTATTAGTGAGGCATAAACTGATTTTTTGATCTATTTTTGGTTTCAAGCAATTAATATATTTATGAATATGTTTTAAAAAGCTACAAACTTGTTAGTCATATTACAATATTATTGTATTTCATTGTAATACTATATGAAACTGTCCCAATGTCTTTTGACCATAATCTCTAGGGATACACTTCAATGACAAGGCTTTAATTTGGCATGGGTAATCCACCAGACCTGTTTTGCCAGTAACATCTAAATACTTTTGTTTATGAATAATTATGTGAGATACAAAACTATACACTCTTAAGGAGATACCCTCCCTTATTATGTATCAGTGTCTTCTTGAAAATGTGGAAAAAGAGCCTCTAGTGAAAAAATGTTTTTCATCTTACAAATAAATACAGCTTTAGTTTTGGCTTTCTGTTTGAACTTCATCCACATTAGAATGGAACAATGACTGGGTGGCATTTGTAACAGTTTTGAAATTAATTCAAATTTTCTGTAAAAAATTATGCATACAGTAATAATTATTTCATTGTCATCGTAAGCTTAGAAGAGCTCAATTGTATGCTCATGATCTATTATTTTAATGTACAGGTATATTGAAAGCGAAGCCCTTGGGCTCCAAGGGAGTTCTTCTAAGCATGTTAAGTTTCTTGTAGCTATAGTGATGTTATGAATTGGGGATAAACAGAGATTTTTAAATTTAACCCTTGCCTGTTATGCTTGCTCAGGGGCTTTAGTTCTCTGTATTTACAAGGATTGGTAAGGTTTTGTTTTGCACATAATTTTAAATTTCTGTTAAAAATAGTAGAAGAGCAAAACCCTTTCATGTGTATGTTCATTTATGTTTCTTAAATTCAACATTTTAAATGCTTTTACTTTTCTATAAAGTGGTAGGCTATTAATAACTGTCAGTCATTAACTGAATTAGAATGCAACATTTTAGAGGTTGCAAGTTAATTTGAATTAATGAACTGTAAATTGCTCTTAATGATTTATGAACATTTTTGTGATAACCAATTTGCATCATTTTTAACTGATTTTTATTTTAAGAACTTATGAGTTCTTATACAATTTTTAGTACTTGTATATAGTTAGAATGCAAACATTTTAGTGGTTGACTATTTGTATAACTGAATTTTTCTTAGAAATAATTATGTGGATTACCGTGCAACATTTTTAGCTGTTGTGAATTCAGAATACAAACATTTTAGTGGTTATACATTTGTAAGAATTAACTGAATTTTATTAGTTATTTATTGACTAGTTTGCAGCCTTTGTAGCAGTTGCAAGTTTATAAGAATGACTTGTACATTATTCACCTTAGAGTACAATGCAAACATTTAGTGCAGTGCTTTTAAATTTGCATGAATTAACTTAATTTTAGTTTTTATAGTTTTTTGAGTAGAATTACACTTTTCTTGTAATTGTAAATTTATATAAATTAACTGATTTCTATTTTTAAAAAATTATGGATGAGCATTCAACCTTTTTAGTTGTTATATTAAAATGCAAACATTAAAGTCTATAAATTTGTATGATTTACTGATTTCATTGTTAAGAATTTATGGATTAGCATTCAACCTTTTTAGCAGTTGTAAGTTAACAATATGTAATGTAATTTATTGATTAAAGTGCAATCTTTTCAGTTGTATTTTGTTTGAATTAATTGAATTTTATTTTTAAGAATTTATATATATTCAAATGCAACCTTTTCAGTGGTTGTACATATTATGATTAAATAAATGAAGAAAAGTAGGAGACCTTATTTACCAGGGATAAAATACATTACCTGTACCCCAGCAGTTTACAATGGCTCTTAAAAATTGTATAAAAGAACAACTCTGTTACAACCAAGTTCTAAATGGTAGTTTTTATCAATAATAAACTGTGCGTTTCTACAGTATGTATTTACCTAGGTGTTAACTTTTATAAGTCAATAAAGTCTTATCTATACAGAAATGAGTTTTCCATTTTCTTATTTTACACATTAAAATATGTTGTTCTCTCATATTTCTGAAGACAAAAAAAATATTATTGCCATTATTAAGGGAAGAACAAGAACCATCAGGCCTATCAACAATTGTTTTCTTGTTTTTATTTTATTTGTATCAACAAATAATTATTAGAATTTCGAGCTAGCCATAATGTCACATTAGCTGTATTCTCTAAAAAATAGCAAGTAAAAACAATACGAGATCCTGAATATGTCTTGTTTATAACTCAGAACTTGTGTAATATAAAGGTTTCTGTAATAAGCATTGACAAGCTGAGATTAGAAGCAATACACATGTCCCTGGCAAAAAATAAATGTTTACTAAGAATGGTGAGGGTATCCATAGTTATTCCACTCGCCGTAGTGAAAGCCAATTTTCAGCTCCCCTTTTCTGTTTTTGTACACTAGGGCTAAGTCTTGTTCTTCTGATACTATGACTTTCACTTTGTTTCCTGAGCGTGCTCCTTTCAAGGTGCGCTTCAGGAAACCATCCACATTGTCCTCGCTGAACCCAGTCAGAATTGACATGAATCACCTGAACTGTTCCTTTCTTGTTCGAGGCACAAAAGCAGCTTGGCTCTCTGAACTGGGGGACGCTTTTTAATAGTCGAACAAGAAAGTCGAACCGTTCTCGGGGCAGATCTCGGGAAATTCTGCAAAGTATGGGTTTATCATACGTTTTCTTGCTCCAAGGTGACGGTGTATTGCCTCTAACCACAGCCGGCCTTCTCTTTGAAATACGCCTTTGGCAGATACAGTTGTTGTTGCCAGCAAAGTCCGCATTTCATACGACTCTTGATTTTCTGCCAGCGTCGCCACAGGAAGCAACAAGGCCACACCACATTCTTTAAAAAACGTTTCATTAAAACATTCTCCTCCCTCATACGCCGACAAACACTTTTCAAACTTTTCCTTAATATCCCTCTGCTCGTCTACCTCATTACTAGCTTCCTCCCCTTCTTCCTCATCCGAAATTTCAATGTCAAACAGGTCACTCACAGCGTCTTCCACATTCAAATTCGCCGCCATGATGAAACTAAGTAAATTACGGCATGAGACCGCTGGGCAGGGAATGTCAACCTTTGGCACCGCAGCAGTCATTTATGCCCAGCGTGGTCAGACTTGAAAGGTTTAAAAATGACAACTGTGCCATTCAGTTTTACATGGAATTCCCTAAGTATGACACACTTAAACACTTCTTTAACTATATTGAACCAAAGTTAAGGAAAATGCAGTACTGGAGAAGTGGTGGTGTGCAAGATTGTCAAAGCTATCAAGAAAAGGACAAAAGGAAACCTGGTCACAAAAGAAAATTAACACTACTTGATGAATTTTTTATGGTATTGGTTAGACTTAAAGTTGGTCTTTTTGTACAGGATTTAGCTGACAGATTTTCCATTTCTATTGGCCATTTTTCAAAAATATTTTGCACTTGGATAAATTTCTTGTATTTCGAGTTAAGTGAATTGTTTCCCTTTCCCTCTCAAAGTGCAGTGAGAAATAATATGCCGGAACAGTTTTCTTTATACCCAACCACTAGAATTATTATTGACTGCACAGAGGTATTTGTTGAAGTCCCCTCCTCCATGACAGCACAGTCACAAACCTGGTCTAACTATAAACATCGTAATACATTCAAAGTTTTACTAGGTATTTCTCCAAATGGGCAAGTAACTTTTGTTTCTAAATTGTGGGGTGGGAGGGTATCTGATAAGTATATTACTCAACAATCGGGTTTGATTCAACTTTTAAATACTGGAGATAATGTGATGGCAGATAGGGGCTTTGATATTTTGGATATTTTACCTATGGGAGTACATTTAAACATTCCTCAATTTAAAGGTACAAGGAAACAATTAACTGCTGATGAAGTTCAGGAGACAGTACATATAGCATCTGTAAGGATTCATGTGGAGCGGGCAATAGGGAGGATAAAGGGATATCACATCCTTGATGGAACCCTACCTCTAAGTTTAGCACATGTAGCCAATCAAATATTTACTGTGTGCTCTTATCTTACAAATTTTATGCCACCATTACTCCCACCAAAGCAAAAGGGTGACAAGTAAAACCAGCTAAAAATGAATTAAAAAATATTTTTTAAAGTGGCACTATGATCAAATCTTGATATATTTCTTGAAGTCTCCAAACTTTGCCGATTCTCGATGTATTAGGCAGCTTTGCAAAACAAGAACAATGCCATTTTCCATTTTTCAATACCACTTTTCTTTCAAAGTTATTAAGGTAAGAATGAGATGCAAATTAGTATGGGTGATGACATCATACTTTTAACCTAATAAATGTCTTAAGTGGAGAGTGGTAAAACTTGGCAAGATGAGTACTTAACTTGTACAGATTGATATGACCTGTCAATCAGCATTGCTATGGCAACCTTCTAGTTCAAAGGCTAACTAGATGATTTAAGGATTTCTGGAATTTTCTTGCCCAGATTTAAAAAGGTAACAAATTTGCTTGTTACTAACAGCAAGATACTGCTAATTGAGATAAGAGAACAAGGAAATGTAGGTGGCAATTGGTTTATCCAAAAGACATAGCACAAACTAGAATTTTGGGTTGGAGAGGTCTGGAACCAAGGCTGTTGCCATGGCAGTCAGTTAGTGTAAACAAAATCATGAGAAGAGTGAGTTCTATAACCATGGCAAATTTGATAGGATTTAGTGCAAAACCAACAAAAATATAGACAGTCAAATAATTCACCACTTGATTTGTTGAGAATATGAAGTCTTCAAGTAATACTTTGAAGCAATGGTGGCCAAATTTCAAACGCTAACATCTTTGGAACCAAAAACGATTTTTGAAAATGGAAAAAAGCATATTTCTTATGAGCCTTAACACTTTCAAATAAGCCTAAAAGGAAAAAGGAAAGAAAATATATTGATTTGAAACTTGATATTGCCACTTTAAACTAGGTTGTTTTAATTTATACTCAAGATATATTAAAACTAATTTTTAGCTAACAGGTTTAATTTTTGCAGTAAAAACCCGCATATAAGAATCTAATGATTTATGAACCTACAGTTTTGGCATTTTAACACTCAAAATTATAAGAACCTTTTTATCCTGAAAAAAAGGTTCATATAATTATACAAATAATCATTCTGAATTTGCAGAGAGAGGAAAACCAAAGTACCCAGGGAAAAACCCTTGGAGTGAGATTGCGCTCGATAAGTCTTAGCCCACGTTCGGAGCTCAGGCCTCGATCCCCAATCGTAGAGGGGAGACGTGTGACTGATGATCACTATGCCAACATGACTTCCTTCTAAATAAATAACCTAAATATAAAATCCTATTCAGAATGACATCGAAAATTCTAGGTCCTTATAAAAAAATGAGGGTTTTTACTGTAGGTGTTTACTCTACCCTTGGTGTCTTAAATAATTAAAACTGAAGCGAACAACTAAGAACTTCTTTGTTTTTTTTGTGTCCTTCCAACTTTCCAATCCACCTTGCATGTAAATGAGCTTGCCTCGTTGAACCCTTCTTGTGAATACTTCAGAGAGAAATGCCCTCCGATAAAAATAGTCTATCCTTGGTAAAGCAAAGTTGAACCACCATTCTCTGTCAAAGTATATTCTTTCAATCTCTCTTGGACCAAACCAAACTACAAAATCAATCTATTCAAGTTCACAGACAAACGTTTGTCCTTGGATCTGGTAGTAGTATTGATGATTATGTTTTAATTTAGATTTTAGACCATCTTGCATCGACGAAAAAAGTTTTTACCCAGGCATGCCTCTTCAACAGATAATCCTCTTTTTGAGAAAGGGCATTTTATTTCTAATCCACCCTGCTTCTTTCCACAGGCATTTGGGTCATAAACCATTCTATCAAGACTTGCCCCGTACCCTGGCCTGATTTTTGAAATAATTGTTCCCACTTCCCAGACTTTTACATTTACATGCCCTTCTTCCATTTTCAATGCAACATAGTCTTTAACAGCATCAGATTCATGCAACTGTCCATATTCGAGTGCAGGAATAGACTTTTTAATGTCAGTAATATACATTAATCTTTTCAAAAGGTTGTCTGGTTCTGTGATTCGGATTGCTGCAGATTTAAAATTTGAAGCTGTCAAATTGATTTTCTTTAATTCTCGCCAAGAATCATTTGTATGTTGACCTCTGGTCATTCTCTCAATTGTTTTTATTTCAATGTCATCTGTTGTCTCAGTATAACAGTCTATCATTGACTTAAAACTTGTAGTTGAGATATTGTAAGAGTCATTGAAGGGCAAACTGATTTCTTGTTCTTTTTCTAGAGACGGAGTAGTTTCAGGAACTGACTCACAAATACTGTCAATGATAACATTTCCATTGTCAAGTTGCTGAGGTTTAACATCATAAAACAAGAAAAATGAACTGCTTTGCATTGAATTGCTTAGATTAGAACACAAAGTATCAAGTCTTACTTTATTTTCCTATCACCTGGAGCCCTTGGATCATACAGGCTAACCTTGGTAGAGTTCTTTGCTTTTTTACCAAAGCTAAACTTGGTAATCACAATATCATCCAGTGGCTTGGGTTGTATTCGAACATTTTGAGGAACATTCCAGCTACATAGCCTTGATGTACATGAAACTGGCTTATAAGATTCTTTTAAACCTTTATGACAAAAATCCTCCAAAGCAAAAAGAACACCTCCAACATGATTGCAATGACCACGACCATATACACCTCTCCTATAGATAAAGCATTAAAATAAATAAGTATGGCGCACAACAAGTAATAACGATCTTAAAATATTAATTTACATCTCTTGTATAACTGAGGACCCTACTTACTTTACAAAACAAATTCAAAGTTTTGTTCTGCATTTTTTGCAAAATTAAGATGTTTGTATATACTTACCCTGCTGGGCATGTACAGGCAGCTTTCAAAACATCTCCAACACTACTGAATGATATGACCGCATTGTATTTTTCTTGTTTCATCGAAGCAAGAACTTCTGCTTTGACATAAATTACTCTTGAAAAGCCGATTTGAATGTCCTTTATGTGTCCCTCCTTAAAAAACTGATAGGCTTTCAGTTTTTTGTAGCCAGATGTGAGTATAGAGGAATGATCATATTTCGATGTCTTCTTAACAATATAATCATACAGTTGAATAAAGTTGAACGAAGGTAAATTTCTGAGGTCTTTAGTCCATTCACAGCCTGATACCTCACGCAACATTTGTTGATATGTTGTTTCTTCGCTTTTTTTGGTTGTAGAAACAACATTCACTAATGAATTTTCATGTTTTTTGTCTTCGTGAGCATTCGCGATCCAATTTTCCCTTTCGAAAGTCATTTGGCATCGAAGAAAAAGATTGTCTTTTTTACCACTCAATGGCAGGTTTTGGTGTAAATTATCACACAGCTCCATAACTGCACCTTTTTGAATGCTATCGACTGTTGGAATATTTTCCATTAAACTTTTTCTCTTCAATTTCAATGTTTTTAATTTGATGACACTTGACTTGTAATATATTCTTTTCACTTTATACAGGGAAAGCCTCGTTTTGGTGTTGAATGTGATTAAGTGGTCAATGGACAGCGGTTATATTCAGAGAATGCGAAAATGGAGTATTAAGAAATTTACACAATAGCTCTTATAGCAGTTGTGCCAGACATTCCGACAATCCAGCGGTATCTCTCGGAGCATAGCATGAAAACGAGACTATTGGGTCAAGTTTTGCGGATTTTTGTAAACAATCTAGGGATTGGATGTTATAACTAAGGCAGATAACACGAAATCTCTTCTGAAAACTGTTTTTCTCTGTGCCGAAAAAAGGTTCAACTGCTTATTGGTTAACTGCTCTCGTAATTTCAATTAACAAAGACAAGACAGAAAGAATTGCTTTCATACCGAAAAGGAGGCGGTAAAGATGGAAGCGGCCGATCAGATGCAGTTCTATATTAGGAATTTTTTTTTAAAGATAATAAGTTTTAGGACTCTTTCTTTTTACAGGGTTATTGGTTACATAAAAAATTGCTGAGGAGAGGACATTTGTGACAAAAATGGAAGCAAACTATGCTAGATGCTTCGTCATGTAAACAAACTGCAAACACGGCAACGAATGTAATCCTTGGTTCAGCAAACTAGATTCCCTTGCGCGAAGCTTTATCGATTGTGCCTTCATTTAACATGCAAAACGTTCTGGACTATTTTATTGAAAGGAAAGCGAAGGACAACTAGTGCAACAGAGATTTTAAGAACATCAGCAGCAAAGCGTTTGGCTTGGTTCGACACGGACACGTTCAAAAGATCGATTTTTTGTGTGATAATGACATGGTTCATATTAGATGCTAATGCTTACGCGAAATGAAAAAAAAGCACTACATATATAAAACGTTTTCTTTTTACACCAATTGATTTTATGAAGCATTCTTCGCAAAAATGATCACTACAGAGATAAGAGTTCTTTGTAATTGGAGTATTTTCACGGTGTATTTTTACGAGCCATTCAGCGAGCGACTTCTTATCGTTTAACGGTAACAAATGCCACGATAACCTCTGCATTTGGGTATATTTGGGAATTTAGACGACTTTCAAATAAAAACTGCAAGTTTCTTGCAAAATATACGAGATTTGACCCGATAGCCTCGTTTTAATGCTACACTCCGAGAGATACCGCTGGATTGTCAGAATGTATAACTCAACTGCAATAAGGGCTATTGAACTCGCTCATGCAATGTTAGAATGGCGAGAAACAATCAAAAGTTCTAAATGTATAATATTACTCCAGTCTCTACCAATGAAAGCCTTGTTATTTTTGTAAAATTAAACTGCAAGTATGTATCGGCGGTAAATGTTCAATGATTCATTTTACAGAACTTAGTTAAATGACACAACTCATTTTTATTAGGGAACTCAATAAATAACTACTGAAGACTTTATTTTTGGCAATATTTAATTATCTGCGTTAAGCTCTGTGGTAAGGTAATTTGTGGTGTTTCCTTTGAATGAAAGAATAAACGGGATAAACCCTCTTATTCTATTTTCGATCGATGTTTGCGGGCCAAGTTCGATTTCCATGATCTCTGTCTAATCTGTTTTGCGCATGCGTAGTGCCATTTTCTTGCGCTTCATCAGAATAGTCCGAAAATACGTTGGACAACTGTCGTCTTCGTTTTAAATCATGCGAGGCTTGATTCGCTGCCTTGAGAATTCTTTGAAGAAGCTCTTCCTGTGAGGCATTTGAAAATATATCGCTTGTTTGCTTTGACTGGCTCCTAACAGAAATGTTTCTTGAACAACGATCATTATAAGTCGGTTCTTGAATCAGTTTTTCACTCCTTTTGATTAACTGTAATTTTTGTTTCAGGTCTTTGTTCTCCAATGTCAGCTCAGAACACTACAATTGTAACACCAGCTAAAAAGTTTACTCGGGTTTCGCTTTGCTTAAACTGCATGATTACTCACTTTATAGGTAAGTTAGGATAGTACTATTTAACAATTAGACCTCGAGGACGAATGGACTATGAGTAAATAGTCCATGAGGCCGTAGGCCAATTGGACTATTCAAACTGGTAGTCCATGAGGCCGAGAGGTCTAATTGTTTCAGTATAAACCTACTAATGGGTCAAAAAAGGATGTACAAATTAAATTATCGATGAAATACTCTGATATTATAGCAAAACAGGCCATAAACAGGGCTCGTTACTATTTTGATCCGCCATCATACTCGATGACTATTACTATTAGACCACTAGTTGCGTAGCCAATCAAAATGCAGGATTTGCATTAGTCCACTAGTAGGTTTATACTAAAACTTAATAGGATTATAATCCTGCTTATGGCTCCAAGCCTCGCTTGTGGGCTGAGATTTTGCTGATCTCATTCTGGTTCTGGGCAACCCGAATTTTCTCCGGGGACTCCAGTTTTTCTCCCTTAACAAATGAAATCAGCTTTTCACGCCCAAATCTGAGTCCTTTCCCCAATTAGTAATAGGAAGTTCTAGTTAGGTAATGAGTACGGGAGGGCGACTCCAACGGTAAACAACAATAGTAAATACAATAAGCTCACGTTGGAAGGCATTAAGCTGAGTGCCGCTGCACGGAGTTATCGCTAAAATTAGAGTTCTCGGAACTACAAGGACGTCATGACAAAAACTTTCTAAGTACTTGCTTAGCTTTATGGAGAAACATTTAATCGTCTTCTGCTCACAGAGTTAAAGGAATCAAACTTACTTACTTATTTAATCCTCTTCGTACCGGGGGTACATAAGGCCGAAAGGAATCAAAACCAAACGTTAATTACACGCCTTGTGGCCGAGAGGGAACTGGGAAGGACTTATTGGTTTCCGATAGGCTATTATCCCACTTGTGCTAGATTCTTGTCAGATACTCGATCCGTTGACAATAACCTTTATCATTGTGCGTGTACGTCGTCACATTCTCTACTCTTAAAGTTCGAACTATCCACTGCTTCCTCGCGAAGGCTACAAGAATGGTCACCAACATGACTGACATCAGCTGATCGTTCTCTATTTAAACTCTTTTTAGAATCGGGATCTTGACTAGCTTCCCTAGTTTTAACAGTTCATCCTTGCACTTTTTAGGAGATTTTGACAATTTGACATTTTCCGTCGGCATATGTATTTTTTCAAGTAACATTTAAATGCTTCAAAGTTTGCAGTGTTTGCAAATTCTGGTATACGCCGGCCGATACAAACTAGGAGCAAAACTGAACTAAAGCTGCAACTCTTAGATATACTGTTTTAATAGCTATTTATTTATATATCAATGTGATCATTCCAATTTTAAAAGTAATTTTTGAAAACCAAGATTTTGCAAACACTGAAAAAGAAAAGCGTATAAAAAAAGTTTCGCAGTTCCGCGGCAACTAAATAAAAAAACAAAACAATAAAAAGTAGAAAAAAGGATAAAATAAAAACATAAAACATAAGTACAAACCTTTGCTTCTAATTGTAAAATCCTGTCATTTGAAACCTGTTAATGAATTATCTTGTTAGATAACGTTAAAATAGTAAAAAAGTAAGACTGATGTTTCGGACAGTAACCGATCGTCGGGCTGAGTGAAGAAGAATAAATAAATGTGGTGATGATATAGATTGATGATATAGCCCTTCTAACCTCGATTTCATGCAAACTTTCATACATTTTCTTTTAAAATTTTGCATAAAATGTTGTTTTTAAAATCTTCATTACTACCACAATTTTTGTGATAAAAA
>JAPEIX020057588.1:0-18427 GCA_026122405.2 Zoanthus sansibaricus | reverse complement strand
CTCCGTCCACCTTAGAGTGGTGGAGGGCCACGTGTTAGATAACTCACTGGGTTAATCGTGTCACCCTCCTTAAATAAGGACTATTTATTTATTTATTTATTTAACATGTTACTGGTATCTATCACAAAGCCTGTGTGCTGGTATATAAACCCACAAAATACAAAATCATAACTAAAAAATTCCAATAGTTACTTCATTAGTTCATATTTTAAAAATTCACAATTCACATGTATAGTTCCAGTCTCTAAGAGAGCATTTGCGGGTTCCTGGAACTAGATCATGCTGCACGTGGAAAAATTCGAATTTCGACCGCCATGTTGAATTTGTAAACACATTTTGTTGAAGAAATGGCTTTTTAAAAAATTGCAGATGTATACAACTGATATTTTCTGTTTGTAGAGAAGAAACTGGTTATGATATGGCAAATGGCTTCAATGGTGGGAAGTTTTAGAGCTGTCTTACTGAAAAAGTAAGTTTGCCATGACGAATTTAACTTCACGTGTTCAGATTTGGTAGCAATTTTAATTTGGAATTTACGAAAAGGGTTTAGAACGGGTCCTTAAATAGGTGGATAGTAAAACCGTGTCTTTTTCATTTTAATTTTCTTTTGACAAGAGCATTAAATATAATACATAACTAAGAAGGTTTACAATTTTGAATATTGTTTCTGCTAAGTCAAAAATGGATACAGTCAAGAAGATGCCCCGCGGAAGAATTTCTTCTAAGAATTTGTGCATAATGTTAAAAACAAACCCTAACCCTAAATGCAACTGCAAAGGAAGTTTTTAATACCAAGAATTTTTTTAAGATAAAACCATTATGTGAGTTTAAGTACAGAATTTTCTTATACAACTTGGATTATGACCAGTCCACTTCGCTTAGCCTTAGGCAACTGAGAGTAAACTCTTCATGTTTTCCTTTTTTTTTGATAGTATTTGTTTCATGTTTCCCTTTTTACATTTTTAATTTAATTAATTTCATTTTTTTATTTTTCCCATTTTTCGATTTTTCTATTTTTTATTATACAGTTTGCTTAATACTACTATTACTACTACTACTACTACTACTACTATTACTACTACTACTACTACTACTACTATTACTACTACTACTACTACTACTACTACTACTACCATTACTACTACTACTACTACTACTATTACTACTACTACTACTACTACTACTACTGCTCCTCCTCCTCCTCCTCCTCCTCCTCCTCCTCCTACTACTACTACTACTACTACTACTTACTACTACTACTACTACTACCACCACCACCACCACTACTTCTACTCCTACTACTGCTCCTGCTCCTGCTGCTGCTACTACTACTACTGCTACTATTACTACAGTTGCAGTAGTAGTACCAGTATAGTTTTAATAGTAGAGATAGTAATAGTTAGGATTTGTGTAATGAAGTTGTTAGCATTAATAATGTAATATTAATTTGCAGTAGAACATTTAAAACATTCTTTAACTCAAAGCTTTTGTTCACTAGAACAAAACGGAAATTGTAATACATGCGGTGAAATTCAAGGAAACAATACATTTTGAGGTAAGATCTATGTAAACTTTAGCTATATATTTTTTCCTTTTTGTGTATTCTTGAAATTGCTTCGAATATTGATAACTCTTATTGTTGCAATGCAATGTTTAGGCTTTCTAGCTATAAAGGCAAAAGATACAAAAAGGATTTATTTACTGAATTTTTATCACGACGTTTCGGTGTCTTCATGAAGCCATTGTCAAGTGAAATAATTATACAAGTGGATAACTTACAAGACAAATCTGAATTAACATCAATGAAAATATAACAATAGCTATTGTTAGTAAAGTTATTATGTGAAGAGCTTAGCCTTGATATGGATCCACTAAAATTGACCTGCTCCCGTTAGCTGTGGCTTCATAGCTCAGTTGCTAAGAGTGTTACACTGCTACCTTAAGTATCGAGTTCATAACGTCGTTACTAATAACAATAGTACAAACTAGATCACAATAATCGTTGTACACCATTGAGTGACATTGATGGATCCACTAAATTACAGATAAATGAGCAACACCCTTAAGAGCATTGGTTAATATCCCCAACTAGCCAGTAGGTACCCTGACTATGTTCAATCCTTTATGAGCCAGGTGGCCCATGGAGCCGATGATTATCATCGGTTTCTGTAGTGATAAGCAGATGAGAATCTTTTGACTCCTCCTGGACGGGAAACTAATCCATCACAGGTTAGCTCCCAGCACACGATAGCACTCATTTACCTACCACGGAAGGATAGAAAGCTGAGTCAACCTTGGTGAAAAAGAAGGTCCACAATTTTTCACATCTTAGCAGAGCAGATGATCGACCCAAACAAACAAGATTTCACACGTAAAACGCCTTCCTTTTTGCATCTATCAATTTTTTATCTCTTTATGTCTTTATTTTGGAGTCTCATTCAGTAAATGTTTCGATACCGGAGCGAATGAAATGCAAAAAAACATTAATTCTATGCTCATTGAAACTTGCCAAAGGAGATTGCATGGTAAATGTTTACTGCATTTATGTTTTGCAACTTTGCGAGTCAGCAATCAGGTAGACAAAGATAAACTTCAAAAGTTGGAAACAACACAAACCTCGTCACACCGTTTCCCTATCGTCCCAGGCCTACAAACACAGTTTCCGGTGACGGTATCACAACTGTCCGTATTTTTAGGATTGCAGTCGCAAAGGCGAACACAGTTCAATCCATATCTTCCTTCCAAGCAAGGTCTCTCACACCGCTCTCCTTGATAACCAGGGGCACAGATGCAGCTGCCATTAAACGAATTACACTTGGCAAAGTTTTCACACAAACACTTGCTGGCACAATTTTCCCCATACCATCCATCTGTGCATGATTTGTCACAGTCTTTGCCAGTATAGCCAAGGGTACATTTGCAGCTGCCTGTCACGTGATCACAGTGTGCTTCATTCTTACAAGTACATTTCATTTTGCACCCGTTGCCATATTGGCCCTCGGGACAAATGTCTTCGCACAGTACACCTTTTGGAATGAAATATTTGTAAAGTTAGTTTTCAAAATGGCCAGGGAAAATGGTGAACACCAATCATTTGTGCTCGTCAAGAGAAACAAAATGAACGGTCACTTTTAGGCGGTTTTATCAACTGACTTGCTCAACAAATAAATGAATAACATCAACCATTTCTATTCTTTAAGTCAAATACAATAAATGATCACTTAAGCAGGATTCATCAACTTTTTCAAAAGATAAAATGAACAACACCAATCATTTGTACTCTTCAAGACAAACAAAATAAATGGTCACTTTATAGTGTTTCATCAGCTGGTTCGAAAGTTACAATCAAAAACATCAAAAACGTTTGCTCAATTAACAACAAAAATAAAATGTTCACGTGAATGAATAATAAACAATAATTTGTACTCTTAAAAACAAAAATATAAATGGTTAAATAAACTGGTTGAAAAGTTAATAACAATAAAAACAATAACAATAGTTATACTACTAATACGCCAATTTACTCTTCTTCAACATTTAAAAAGCTTCAATTCGCTGACATATAAGAAACAAAAACAGTCTTAGCAAAATAAATCTAATAAAAATATTGTTACACGAGGGAGGTCGCATTCCTAATTTTGCACTGTAGAATGAGCGTAATTTGGAAGCTAAGAATAAAAGTTCTAAATTCATGTAGCCGGACATCAAAATGGCCGCACCACATAATAATTTCGCAAGGGCATTTCTCGGTCAGGAAACTGGTTCCAAGTTATGACGCTACGTGCAGTCACGTGCCCTGAATTTGACACAAGCTTCGGTTCGGTCCGTGTAATATTTAATGCGTAAATCTTTGTTAGTTTAGTGCAAATAGCTCAAACATTGGCAAGTAAATACGACTACACTATTTTTCCAATGAGAACTTATTCAGAAATTGACAATTCAACTTTTGTTACACAGTACATGAATTTAATTAAGATTTCGATTCAAATTTTGTAAATATTTAAAACTTAACATCTGAATTATAATAAGATTTGGTTTATAACCAGGTGAAGACATAAAATAGTTTTAAAAAAAATAAAAACAAAGTTACTCTGGTTAAAATATTCCAAAAAATATGTTTAAAGTTTCCCGACGTTTCGGTTGAAACAACAACCTTCTTCAGGAGAAGCGAATAAAAATGCAAGAAATGAAAACAATTATATACAAGAACGCATGCAAAATCGGTTGTTCTTATCTTTAAAAGTTAAATTCAAATATTCATGGGGTAGTCGTAAACCATCGTCACGGTTGACTGCCCTTTCTCTAAAAACACACTTATACACTTCCCAAGCCTATAAAACACGCCTTTCGTACCATTTAGGGTACGTGCGTAAGATTTCAGCAGAGTCCCACGAGATTGGATGGTCCGTTTCGAGGCACTGTTCCGCAAATGCCGATTTTTTTCAGTTTCTAATTGTTTGACAGCATTTTTGTGTTCACCCTTCCTTGTAGCAAACTGTCTTTTTGATTCACATATGTAATATTTTTCACAGCCTCCGCAAGGAATTTGAATTACAGGTGCAGAAACACCCACTCAACCTTTTAGGTTGTTTAGTTCTGCACCTCCTATTTAGCTAAATCCTTTACGAGCCTAGAGGCCCATGGAGCCGGCGCTTATCTCCAGTTTCTGTAGTGTTAAGGGGATGAGAGTCTTTGACTTCCCCTGGACGGGACACTAATCCATCGCAGGTTAGCTCCCAGCAGATGCTGGTACTCATTTACTTACCCCGGAAGGTTGGAAAGCTGAGTTGGCTTAGGCGGAATAGAAGGTCACACAACTATTCGAATCTCGGCAATCTGCCGGGATCGAACCTGGGACCTTTGTGGTTGGAAAGCAGAGATCTTACCAACTGCGCCAACCATGTCCGCTCTCTCCTAGCAGGCTTAATATTACACCAAGAGTTCTTTCGTACTCACAGTCAGAGGCGTACAAGATTTTCCGCTCTATTCGTTTTGTGGACAATCTGCGTATATTCTTGAAAAAAGTGCTCCAGATTTGGCAACAATAGACCATTTCACAGTTCCTGAAAGGTAACCAAGCTTCTGCATGAAAATGAGGCTTAGGGTGACCTGACACAGAGAAGTGGAAATAATTATCATAAAGAAATGTCTGTTACTTCCACTGCTCTAACTGTGTCAAGTCACCCTGAGCCTCGGTTTCATGTAGAAGCTTGGTTACCTTTCAGAAACTGTAAAATGGTCTATTGCGACATTTTGCACAGATATTAAAAGCAGAGTTGGTCGTGTTGAAGTTCAGTTGCGTTGCAACTTTTTGAAAAAGTGGTACTTCGTGTATGCCAACATGAAACTTGATCTTATTTATTTGCACGCATCTTAAATTTTCCTGCTTCCAATCACATTTTACACGGACTTCCGAAGGAACGTCCGTGTCTAAAATTCGGCTTTGATTCTTCTTCGTCGTCAATCTTTGGCTTCAACAAGGTTCATAAGCCAATCATAAGCATGCATAGTATTATTCAATCATAGCTTCGAAATTATCATGCAATAACAAGGCGACCACGTTGGGCCCCAGTCATCTGATGTGTCGGCTAGACAAACAAGCAAGGTTTTCATTAGAAAAAAGCCAAATTTTTAATTGTCAGAAAAGATAAGTCTATTAATCATGGCTGAAAATGTGTATAACATGCTGATCTCACATACAAATTCACACGACATCCGTGGTAGGTCCACACTAACAGATGTCCAGCGTGATTTTCGGAACGGGCCTGTCCACGAATCTAGCGTTGATAGCGTTGATGGCTTTGATCTTATTTGTTCTCTCACAAGTACAAATAATATGTCTGTAAACTCCAAATCGGTCTCCAAATCACTCAACGAAAATGTGAAAACTGACGCGAAATCAGGCAGTATGGATGCGGAATCAAACACTGTGGATATATCTGCTGAACGAAGCACTCTAAGCAAGCAAAGACAACATTCAATAGAGAACAACAAAGTCGCCGCCATATTGGACACTATTCTTATAAATTCGCAAAGAACTCAAGAAAGTTTAGGTTTGGATCAAGAATATCTGAAATCATTTCTTGTATGGAAAATGTTGATGCTTTTACTTGTATTAATGATATTTAATCTTTTTACTTGGGCTACCTGTGGTAGGTCGAGTTTAGGTTTACCTTTTCGTCAATCTATCAATCTATCTTTCTATCATGCATGTCGCGTTTGGGAAATTATCCAGAAGTCCTTGCGTATAGTTTTGACCATAAGGCTACACTCAAGGTTTTCGAAACTCGAAGCTTTGTACAGACCAAGAAGAGTTTCAAGTATTCTGAAAGATGTCGTCCGATGAATTATTTGCTCAGACGCTAAAAATACACACAAATTAATGCACTCGATGATTGTTCGAATCTACTCGCTTCATATCCGTGTCAATTCAATACAGGACGTGTTTCTTGAGAATTTTTACAACTTCGAAATGGGATTATTTTAATTTTCCTTGCAATCACCGCAAGTATTATACAAAGGATGGAAAGATTGTTATGCTTGCTTCATAGCAATAAACAAGTTTACGGTGAGCTATTTTTGTCAATCGTGTTTTGTTATCGGAGAGCTGTCAAATGTTGCGTAATTTGGTTTTCACATTCGTATTCGCCTCTCTCGCGATGTCAAATTTGAATTACCCTAAATATTATTTTTCCTTCTAATATCTGTAATTTTTAATTCGATTTGTACATGGTTATAGATCAACTTAGGCTATAAAATTTGCAATATCTATATGAACTGCATGTTTTCAAAGTTTATTGTCAAACAAAAGCTGCAGCCTACACATCAGTTCATTTTTATTGTTTATTTATTTAGTTTTTCTTAGTATTTCGCTTTTTTACAACCCAAATTTATGTAGGAAATAATTTTTATAGGTTTACTCGTACGTAAAGCAAAAGTTCCATTGAAGAAAGAACCAAACAAAAAAATTCGGCATTTGTAAAGTTTTCAGTATGCAAATAAAGCGAGCTGTCAACAATCAAGATGCTTTGAACCGATAACGAAAAAGTCGAGAAATATTTTCCATGTTTCATAACAATTAATCGAGTGACAAACCATTTGGCCGGCAGCATATTACGACACTTGATTGCCTTTTCTATGTATTTGCGTCACACTCGTTTAACCATTCAAACTCCACCTTAGAAATGTCACTGTGCCCAACTTATTTTGGTAATTGGTGGTGCAGCTTTATTCCCGAACTAACTCAGCAGTCCGTAAAAGCATTAACCCTAAAAAAAAGCGCCCTCCCTCACTGAATTTTGAGAAAATTTTGATGATAAACTTGGAATTTTCTTTAAGTGGCCTATAACGTAAGATTAAACTGTTTTACAACTAGACTACCTGGGGCGAAAAGGAGATAATTTAATTAATTTTGACAACAGTTCCGTTTGAGAACATTCGATTGATAAATAGACATGGCCTAAAGCGTTTATGTTTGTTGGATGCGACTGGAAAGATAAGTAGACCAGCAAAGCACGCACAGGGGTTGATATAGGCTAGCTCGGTCTAATGCCATAGAGTAGAATGAAAACCATTTTTTTAAAAAGAACACACAGGTGTCTTACAGGACAGATTTCAATTTAAACAAATTGCTTTGCATCCACAGGAAAAAAGGGATAAAAAATCTTCGCTCCCTCTAATAAAAAAAAAGAAGAAAAAGGACGCTGCATACTGCTGGGCAATGTTGTTTTTTAAAAGTTCATCAATCAAAGGTCTCTTTGACTCGAATTAATGTGAATAATTGAATAATTTTTGCCATTACGCTGAATAATCATGGGAGAAACCAAATCTAAGCTCGCGTTAATCCATCTTCTGTAATAACTACTGAATTTGCTGCTGATCTGATTCTCAAACGCGGTACATCAACCGCTGATCTGATTCTCAAACGCGTTATACCAACCGCTGATCTGCCTTTTTGGGCTTCTTAAAACTGATGTATTTAACATACGGCTCGTGATTTCTACCGATTTCCCTCATATTTTCAAATGGCCGTCTCGTTTTACCACAGTTTATTACACGTCCTGGGCTTCTTTATTACATTTATTTGTTAAATAAAATGGAAGAAACGTCAGATCAACGGGCCAAGTTGATTGATCGTCACCGTACGTAGAGTTCAAGAAACCTTGATTGGTAACAAGTTAATTCAAAACACGACATATGCATTACTCAGACTTAAACGGGAATTGGATATCAGCTTTCCCATTTATAGATTATCTACTTTCTGTTTTGCGTACATTTCCTTTTTTTTTTTTTTGAGCTTTTATTGGCTTTGGTACCTTTGAACTAAAGAGCAACTATACTGTTAATTTGATACCTTTAAATTTATAGCATAAGTCAGAGGAAGTCATAAATCAGGAATGCATGTGGTGATTAAACCCTGCGTCGGTGTTTCTAAAGGAACAGTTTTAAGAATAAAAACCTTTTAACTTCTACAGCGTTCACAAATAGAAATAAACACTGTTCCCCGACGCCAGTGTTTTTGACGGTCTACAACTTATTATTTTTGCAATTGTTTAAATGATGATATGATAGAAACAATCGTTGCCCTGTTTTGATACTTCATTCATGTCAAAAATAACTCGTGTTCTTTCATAGATAGATTATGCACGTCAAACTTAAAATATTGTTATAATTAAAATGATAATAAGGTAAATATCCTGTTTCTAATCTCGATAATGGCAATATGCTTGCTTAAAATAGCGAAGCGTGATCTAATATTCTTCTCCTAGGAAACGTCAATTGCAAAACTTTAAATGAACAAGTGTTACAAAAGGATAAATTTTACACCGTAGTGAAAAAAACATTTTTTTTTTTCACTGATGTTTCGGACTGGAGTCTTTCGTCGGAGTGAATCAATGAACAAATTTGATAAAATTAGAGATCTTTACTTCAGGTTTGTATTAAAAACCTTATTTTTGTAGTACACGGTAGTAGACCAAATGTTGTCTAGTTTACCCTGGGAGAGACGTTAACCTTTCAATCATTATCATGCATTGGTTTCACACAGCGTAGCTTTCGAAAAACTTCAGTTATGAGAACTGGCAGTGCAAATTCGACATTTTTATTCTTTTGCTAAGCAAGAAACGCGATATTTGCGTGGGAAACATTTTAAATTGGGGGTCGCAGAAGACAGGGAGGGGACCGGGATGCTGTTAATCAATTTATTTTTGACGTTGATAATGCTAATGACTATATAAGTATATTGTTGTTTAAAAATACACAAGGAAATAAAATCCGCGTTAGTGTGACCTCACCAAGAAAGAACTTGAAAACAAAGAGACTTCATAATGTTGTAGCTTTTTTTAAAACTATTTGTTTGTAGTTGAGAGCCTTAACACGATGGCTAACATTAACATTGAGTAAAGACTTCAACTGAAGTACTCCTGTCGCTAAGTTAGTTTGTAACCCAAAAAATCAAATATCTTAACAGTTAACTCGCCTTTTGATTCACAACTATAAACGTCCAATGAGCACGACTTTAAGTTATTGCCTACATAAGGAATGCGTTTCCGCGTTGGTTATATGAGAAGAACTACAAGCTGCACGAAAAAGAATGTATTTATAGTGAGATGGTGTTTTTCAACTCTAAATCTTCTTAAGAGTTAACGTTTCTATGATTGTGTCAGGTCATTTTTATATGAGTCAAGATTTTATAATCAGGATACGCAAGAGTTCAGTGAAATGTATATTGTATTACGACATAAATGTTATGAGCAACATGTAAAGAAAAATTAAGAATTGTTTGCATGAGCACTTAAGAGGAAACAAAGCTTTATCGTGTGAAGTACAGTTATACTAACCTGTTTTTCCTATATTTTATCCAAGGAACCTCGGTACTTCACATAACCGCAGTGATATTAAAAAGCCTGTGCTGCAAAATTTCCATTTCCAAAATGGTACATTAAAGTAACCTGACAATGGAACTCGCGCTGATTTGAATATCCGAGTAACACCGGAAGCGGCTACGTAGATTTTGACGCACAACTTGGATGTTTTGGAGCTCTACCTTTAGATAGAGGCGGACGAAAAGGTACACAGCATTAAGACTTCTAATCTTTGACGTCAATGTTATGAATACCCTCCCAATGTCAGTGAGTTGAATCTCCTGTCGTGGAATAAGTATTTTTCAATCTGCGAACAAACTTGAAAGGAATTTATGCCATGTACAAAACATTCTCAAATGACTGACAAGTTGATTAGCTTAACTTCTACTTATCCGCGGGTGATTAACTCAAGGATTGTCTGAAAAACTTAATAAAGTTTTTGCGTTCATCGTTTGAAAACCCGTATAAACGTTAACTATAGCTTAAGAATCAAAAGGCTTTCTACGAAGAACTACATTTTTGTCCATTCACTGGTTTCAGTGGATTGCCTGAAAGTAAACTGGTCGTCTCACATCAATCTTGCCTCGGAGCTTTCTTTCCTACAGTTTATAATTTAGTGTGTATATAGCACGTTTTCCCGTTTGGTTAGAATTACTTGAAGAATTAGATTGGTATTCAATTCTCGACAGCGATAAATGCACTCTCTGCCATGACGAACCTGAATCAATTATATATCTCTTTTGGCATTGCAATACAGTCCAATACCTGTGGGACACCCTTTCTAACTGGGTAGCCGAAAAAACTGGGATAATCATTTCCTTCTCTCTGTCAACCGTAATCCAAGGTTACAGCGAAAAAAAATGTATGAATACTTCAATAAACTTTGTATTACTTGTGACTAAATACTATATATACAAAAGCAAAATGGAAGAATGTCCTACAGTTTTCTACTGTCTTCAAAAATACTTACAATATATGTACAATGTCGAAAAACTTACTGTTAATATATTCAAAAAATCCCGATTTGAGGCGCAGTGGATAAATCTTAAATCGTTTTTTATGTAATTGATTATGTTAACTGTTCTGTAA
Organism: Zoanthus sansibaricus; assembly: GCA_026122405.2. Lineage (NCBI taxonomy): Eukaryota > Metazoa > Cnidaria > Anthozoa > Zoantharia > Zoanthidae > Zoanthus > Zoanthus sansibaricus. Next base: position 7,475 of record JAPEIX020057588.1, on the reverse strand, counting down.
CATTTATATTAATTTGAAATAAAAGAATATTATATATATATATAAAAAAAAAGAATTACTTGTAGGTATTTACATGCATGATTGTAATATCTGTTGCATAATTTCAACTAGAATGCGTCTTTTAATTGCAGAGAAAAGCGTCGCACATCGACTCCTCTCAGATGAAAATCTCGGCTCACGTAAGGTTAGAGTCAGGTTGTTCTTATTCTTTTGGCTGTTTCAAATAGTTTTTTAATTTTATATGCTTTTGCAGGGGCGTAGCCAGGATTTTTGAGAGGGGAGGGGCAGATTCCTGACTTGTTTTGACAAGAAATCTTCAAGATGGCGATTTAGTACTTACTACGGCAAACGGGGATGGCGACGTGAGAAAACACTTCAAATACTGGTTGAGTTCTTCCAATGTTTTATTAAAACATTGAACCAGTTACTTCCCAAAGGACATGCTGATAAATTCTAAACCAAGGTATTCGCTACTGATTTATTTTACGATTTAATTTCAGCTTTTGACAATGAAATTTCAGTAAACGCTTCGGCTCGCGGTTTGCTTTGAAAATTATCTTTTTCGCGTTAATTTTTAAAAGTTCTGTCTTTTTGAAATCTTTTTTCGTGATCAATTTTTTGTGATCTCTATTTTATTCTATTGGAACTTAATATGCCGTTTTAATTATGTACTTATTCAAGTTTAACTTTTGCTTGAAGTTAAGTTGTGTAAAGGCGCGCTTTGCAATGCAATGAACTCAGGTTACCTATTAAAAGGGTAAGTTACTTTCAGTTCGTAGTACGTTTACATATATATCCACTTGCTGGCGATAAAATGAACTCGAAAGTTTTTATAATAAGCTCGGCGTTCGCCTCGTTCATTATTTAGATTTCTCGTTCATTTTATTACCAGTGCGAGGGTATATATGTAAACAAACTACTCACTTCAAGTAACTAACCCTTTTAAGGACAACATAGAAAAAGCGTGTTTTATTGTTTTGACGTGTAAAATCTCTATCATAAAGGAAAATAAAGAAGCCTAAGCCGTGTATTACGTATACGCTGTGATAAAACACGACGGGCATTTGTGAACACGAGGGAAATGCATTTCTCGAGTGTTCTCAAATGTTCGGAGTGTTTTATCACAGTGTAATACACGGCTTAGTCTTCTTTATTTGTTAAATAAAGTCAGTTAATTTCAAAATTTAGAATGAAGTAAGTAAGTGTGAATTAGAAACTGTGATAATTTCATACTTTTTGCTAATGTCAACTACACTTTAAACTAACTTTTTCGGATTCCATAGCTGCTGTTGCTAGGCAACAAAAGTTTAATTTACTAGAGAATTGGGAGTTTTTATTTTAAAAGTGATATATATATATCAACTAGAAGTTTCTTAAAGAAAGTGAAATGTGCGAGCTGAAGCTATGCTAATCCGGGTTAGGATTAAGAATAAGGGTTAAGGTTGGGGTTAGGGTTGATCATTTGTGTTATTATCAGTATGTACCAAAATAACAAACCATATATGAATATAACGCTGATCATACTGACTGCTTGCTCCGGAAACGCTCACAGAATGACAGACACAGAAGATACAAAATGGGGATTTTTCATGGCATATAATACAGGGCTCCCAAAAGCCAAAATTAGTATTGCTATTCTCCTATCGGCTAGCCGCATTATATAAGTAATGCAGCAATAAAACTTCCAAACTTAGGAACTTTAAAGTACCTGCCGTATTTATGGAAACGGAAACTGATTTTAAGAACTTGTTTATTTTGGTGGGCTTTTTATATTTCAATAAATCTAAGGAGAGGCGTCGCGTCAAAAACTTATAGGATAGAATTCCTATCCGTTCAAAAGTTATTTGAAAAACTGAATGAGAGAAGGGGATTGTTTCAACTCCCTTCCCAGTAGTAATAGGGTTTGAGATTTTGCTTCCAACCACGCTGTTGAAAGAAAGCCATCGAACAAGTGCACCTTATTGACACTGAAGTTAGAGAACATATTCGCAATAACTAATCTAATGTAAACCAGATAGAAAAGCGTGCGAAGCCGTGTAAGTAAATATGACTGGCAAGAACTTGTCATCGATGCTGACCTAAGAAGCGGACAGTGTCCAAGTTAGAAAAATACCTTAACCACCACAATCTCCCAAAAACATGCACGAAGGCAGATAAAGTGAAGTGCATCATGTGCTAGGTTTCACGAAATGTATTTGGTGACACCAAATATGCAAAGATGTTTGCCAAGCATGATACTGTTGAAAGCAGCAGTGGCGATTTTGGAGATAAGGTAGTTAAAGGAGAAAAACAAAGCAGTAAAGAGAAAGTAGTTAAAGGTGAAAGAGAAACCGCGGACGACGACTTCTCGTCATTGGATGGTGAGATGCTTCACAACTTGCATTTGCAGTCACAGCGGCTGGGATTTTTTGAAATACAATTCAAACCAAATAATTTTATGATGTTTATTCAAAAAAATTGACACTCAATTCTCAAACGGAATGACGTTCAAACTTGACGCTATCCAAAGTGGAGACTTAAAACTTTAAGTTTTAGCTAATAGCGGGGTAAGAGAGGAAAACATTATGATCTAAAAACCGAGCTCCCCGCTCTCCCTAAAAAATAATGAACAGTCTTTTCTTATCGCACAAATAATGTAATAAATGGAATGGTGCGTTGGTGTTTTTACACAAACAGTTTTACAAATAAATAAGTTTTACACAGTAGTAAAAAGATCTTTCGAACTGACGTTTCGAACTGGAGTCCTTGTCGGAGCGAATGCGTGAAAGATACATAAAGAGGTGGTTATATAGTGAAGCAAAGCAAGATGAACGCAGTGAGATAGGTATTTTAAAAACAAACGAAAATAAAAAGATAGAAATGTGTGAGAAAAAATGTTAAAAGGACAAAAGGGTTCCTAGACAACTGTAAAACTTTCATTTATGCAGTGCCCGTGAACATCAGGTGTGCCCAACTATTGAATTAATTGCATTTCTTTAGTTTTGCGGCAACCGTTGCCGCCGTTGGTAACAGAAAGACTGAATGCAACAAAATTAGAAGTTGATTAATAAAATCTTCACTTCACACTGGTTTATATTTTTAATAATATTAATTTCAAAAACAGTGTAGACTCCAAGTGTGGCAACCATGACTGATGAGCAAGTGCAGAGTGACCGTGTCAAAATCAGGTTCACGACCTGTCAAACAAGCTCAAGTGGTCAAACGAGTTTGTCAAAGCAATCCTTTCATACCAGTCGGATAACGAAGAAAAGTCTCTCTTTTTAGATACATACAGCGCGTGCGTTCAACAGATTAGTGTTGCAAGCTCCCGGCTTTGGTCGCCCGCAATTAGGAGAATTAAAATGGCGAAAAACAGTTTTAGATACATTGTTCTTACGTGTGTCATATCATAAAGGTGATCTCCATATTATAGATGTTGTGTAATTGAATTTATTCGTGATTACGATCTTTCTTTAAAAGAAAAAAAGTAGGCGTTGAGTAAAGATATTAGAAGTGCTAGAATCTGAATTGCAATTAACTGTGGGTTAATTGAGTTACTGACGAGGTGAAAAGTTATGGTAAACGGAATTCGATCATTGACATGGCGGCACGTGTCTTGGGAGTAAGTGCAGTAATACGATCAATAGAAAAGGTCTTATCGGCTTATGCACAGCGCGGTCAACAGTAGCTACCGGGCACTTTCGGTTAATGAGAGGAAAGTTAATCTCAACATAGCTTTTTTTAAAAAAGCAATTGTTGTCACTGCAAAGACGTCTTAAATGTTGAAACTGCGAAGGGGGAATAGAATTGTGGGTATGTTTGGGATGAGAGGATGAATACAATAAATACGAGTTCTCATCGGTCGGTTCTAGTGGTAAGATAATTGGCAGTGATACTGACCGAGATGTCAAGAAAATTAACGGAAGTTGCACTGATTTCCCAAGTAAAATCAAGTGAAGGATGAAAAGAATTTATTAGAAACAAAGGATTCAAGGGCAGGTTTGCTGCAAGATGTAGTACCAAAACAATTATCAATGTAGCGTCAGAAAAAATTGGGTTTAGGATCGAAGTTTTCTTCGAAAATCGGATCTTCAATTAAACCGACAAACAAATTAAAGTAATTAGATCCTATCTTAGCGCCCATAGGTACACCATTGAATTCCCCATGGGAATGGGGATCTGTTTAAAACTTAGTTTGGACTTGAAAAAGGGATTCGTTAAAAAAGGCATGATTGGTGTCTTTAATGTAAGTGGGAAGGGTGTTAACTTTTGTAGTACTCTCAATGATTAATTATGTACAGTTGCATTCACTTTTACCAGCTTAGCTGACCAAAAAAATTAAATAGATTATTTTGAGGATTAATATTTTCAGATTGCCTGCAAATCCTCATCATAGGCTAAATATTTAACATAATCCATGTCACCTTATTTCCCTTCCAAATTTAGTAAATTTTAATTTTAATGCATTTTTGAAATATTGTTAGCTTAGCTTAATTACTAATTATTACCAAAGTTCAACTGTAGTTGCTATGAAGGCAAAAATATAAAACAGGCGTACTTGTAAAATTAGACTTCGAACATTTTTTATAGACTGAAACAATTGAGATGAGTCGGCAAGTGAATACAAAAGCGCGCGCATATATACCAACTCTATAGAACAAAATCTTTGATTATATCGCTAGGTTAAAGGTAAGTTATTGTCTATTCGAGTACGTCCCTTCGAACATTTGTCCTAACAAGGAGCTAAATCTTTGAACGTCAGCTACTTGTACTGCGTAGAGAGATAATTTAATAAAACATTTCAATCTAGAGTTGATTAAATCACTCGTCATTTTATTTGATTGTGTGCCTCGAGCACAGCTGTCGATGTGTGCGGCATTTTCAATCTGATGGGACTTTCCTGAAATTTCCATCTGTAATTGAAAATATGGAATGGCTTTAAGAGTAGCCGGCCTTAGATTGAACTAGAAAAACGTATACTTGAAAAGAAGGTTGTTGTAAAAATATACACATTAATTGTTTTGCAACATAGAAGTTATGAAAAAATTGGAAATTCAGCGGGTTTTGAAACGACAAATACATTACGGCCTGGAATAATTTGTTAAATTGTTTAGTATATGACGTATTCGGTATTCAAAATGCATTATTTCTAAAGCTAGTAAATTTGCACCACGTTTTCTAAAACCACACAGAGTGAAATAAAAGTAAATGTGGTTGTGCGTTTAAAGCTCAAAAAAATGTCTGCAGTTTTGTATATAATACGATGATCCCATGCCCTCCGCCATGGCATGCGTGCAGTATGAACTGCGCGTTAAAGCCACTGCTGTCTAGAGTAGTGGTTACATCCACTTATAACAATTATTCGGTGATAGGCTAAACGGAAAAATTTTGCCAACGTGGAACTATAATCTTCGGTGTTCGGCTTATGCTTGGTCGCGAGAAATTTGCCGTATGCGCTTGCACAGTTAACGGTTATACGCGAATCAGCTCTTCACCTTATCATTAGTAGCAGGACATCATGACTTCGATAGCTGTTAGGAGTTTTTCTTATGAAAGGAAACTTTTTACCTTTGTCATTTTCATATCATTTCTGCAATCTGCACTCGCCTTATTAACCTAGCACTGAGTGTGTTGGATCGACCAGTAAGCAGAGCCTATAACCAGCGTGCCATTTCAAGCAACTGAGAACCCAGTTAAGGTACTAACAGTTTCAAATTCTTCTTTCTTTCTGAGAAACATACTTTCCTACCCGTCCCCTAACCTAAAACTAAACCTTACCGTGCCACTAGGCTTTAACCCCCAGGGAGGGATGCTGGACAATGAACATGACAGCTCCTTAAACTCTTTCTTTTGTATTTATACAAAACTATAAAAAGTTGGTAAAGCCATCATGTTTCACGGAGTTTGCATGGATTTTAACCATACTTTCTTTTTCCGTTTTAATGATAAAGTGCTTCAGTGGAATAGGACTCAGAAACGAGACACTTGGCTAAAGATTTGAATTCCACATTTATATGTCAATCATTCTACCTATAAATTCTACCTATTATCAGTGTCTGGAAGAATGCACTTGCTCATTTTTCTCCAAACCAAATCTTTTAAGAGAGTGCAGAGTCGGAAGCTTCAAAGATTATAAGAATTTCAGTGTCACAGGTGTGTTGATGTGTGTTGGTGTTTTGGTTGGATGTTTTGCTTTAATGTGTAAGCAAATTCAATAACGAAACTTTATTTTTTTATTTCTTAGATAACTTTAACTACGAACCTGTGAACGCAATTCAAGATGAAGAAGTCGGCGTTTTGGCAGTTGGGATTTGTGTTAACCATCTTGTGCATGTGCAGTATTAATTATGGACATGAATTACAGGACAAAAAGTAAGCGGTTTGTTTTAGTATATAACTTCCTGTAGTTCTGAAACTAAAGCGTCTTGCAGTTTAACGATATTTCAAACACATCGCATACAAAAACTTTGGCCAGGTTGTGTAAGGCACAAACACATGCAGTTTAACAAATTATCCTACCAAGATTAAAGTAAAACTGTTAATTATAAAAAAACGTCTGAATGGGTATTTTCTGAAAGATAATAAGGTGTTATCAATGAGCAGGTTCTTTCAAAGGTCAAATACAAAAAATTTGGTTACATTAATAAAGGAAGCAATCATTGGCACGCGGGTCCAACAAGGAAGATAAAGAATAAGCACAAATTTTCTTAACATTCTGCAAGAATATACTTTAGGTAATTAATTCACGGCTAAAGTGAAGTATTTTGTTTTATTCTAAAAGATAACAGAATAATATATATTTTTCTAATTATAAAATAATTCTCCAAAGCGGTAATGAGTATTTGTGCTGAGTAATTGAAATTGCTTCCCGTCGTGGTTTCCTGCACTTATCTAGTGTTCTTCCAATCTCCCGTGTCGATACATCAGGTTATGTGAACACGGAAACCATTTCGTAAATCTAATCTACCTGTGCCGAGGAAATACAGCACTATTTCAACTTGTGTGCTATCGATCTTCGTAATCAACCTGCCAAGTCTCACCCCAAACGTTTCTAAGGTTCTTAAGACTGCCTTTACCTTTTCCAAAATTAAACAAAAAAACAGAAGACAATTTTTCGAATTTTTTAATTTGTACTACTCTTTTGCCGGTTAAGGTCCATGTCTTGGAAGTCCTCAGAGACAGGAACCAGATAGTTCTTGGAAACAACAATCAAATATTAATATAATTTGAAATTTATTGTCTTTAGTACAAAACAGTGTGTAGTTACAGCATTATGTACAAACTTCTATAGTGACTGCTAGTTCTTTTTATGATATTATAACTATATTTTTAAAAAAGAAAACAAGAAAGAAACTGAAGAAAGAAAGAAAGAAAGTAAGAAAGAAAGAAAGAGAGAGAGAGAGAGAGAGAGAGAGAGAGAGAGAGAGAGAGAGAGAGAGAGAGAAATAAATATAAAAAAATATAAATAAATAAAGAGAGAAATAAAAAATAAAGAT
>JAPEIX020057489.1:0-11316 GCA_026122405.2 Zoanthus sansibaricus | reverse complement strand
AATAATATAATTTGTATATCCCTTTTTGACAGATTAGTAGGTTTATACTAAAACAATTAAACATCTCGGCCTCACTGACTATGTGTTTGAATAGTCTATCCAGTCTACGGCCTTATGGGCTTGCAGTCCATTAATCCTTGAGGTCTAATTATTGTTAATTAGTAAAATTACTTACTTGGTGATCATCCAAAAAAAATAAAAACATCCACAAAATGTGAGGTGTATAATCACATAGGTAATTTTACTTAATATAATACAAAGGTTTTACTACAATTAATTAAAAAAAGAATTGTCCTTCCACTCTTATACTCCAAAAAAGTTACCTTTGTAATAACTTGCACACATTACTCTTATACTGGCTATTTACCTTCATAGAAAGAAGCTAATTCTCTTCTCCTCAATGGCGTGACCAAACATGAAACAAAGTCAACTCAAAACATTGCATCTTGTTCTTCTGCCAGAAGAAAATAAATCACAACTTCTCCTTTGCTGGTTAAAACGGTTTCCTTGTGTTTGACAAGATAACAAGCTGTTAGTCCATATGCTAAGGTTGGAATTCCAAGATTTATCATTTTTAGTGCAGTAAAAACTTTGTTCTCAAGCCCAAGATCTTGTACAGGCCTTCTTGTGCAGTGGTATTTCATGAATGGAAAGCAACCAGTTCGAAGTATATGATAATTAACACCGTCAACACTCCAGTTAAAATGAGACAGTGCAAACTGGTCGTTGATTACACTGCTGTATCTGACGAAATAAGAAGTCCAAGGTGGAAGTCGTCTTTGCCTCAGATGCTGTGAAAGAACTTCAGATGCGGTTGGTCTAGTGTGGTGTTTCGAAGTTCTTGATAACATTAACTTAAAGATTTTGAGCATGGCTTTTGTGCACAACGGAAACAGATGGTTAGTTCACAGCTTCACTGTGTGAAACACTGAAATACATTATGAAACAGTGAGCAAACCGAATAAGACTACAGCCCTTCACGAAATTTAAATTTCGTTCTCATTCTCCACGATCGCACGTACGATTAATAGTCATTTCGTGTGAGCCTGGGTACAACTAGTGATTGCACTCAGATACCTGCTGGTGTTGTTTACTTGTAACTTTATGTTTGCAATAGCCAAACTTTTGAACAAGTCGCCAAAATTTAGCAAGACAATCATGCCATTTTCCCTTGGTCCCACTCTATGCCAGTTTGCAAAAAATGGCGATTTACGACAAAATTGGAAAAATTACAGGAGGCAGCATGGCTCGTAGCTCGGTGATCAGGCTGCTGGATTTGCATGCTGATGTTCCGAGTTCAAATCTCACTCTGACCACTGTCTGGATTTGTCTAGATCTTAAGTGATCCTCTACGCTTTGCTAATAGCAAACAGGTTTCCTCCTCATTTTAATTGTGTCGTGTGTGTGTCAAACTCGGAGATATTAGCTTTACAGCTACTCTAGAAATCCGAGTATAAATAATAAGAGGTTTTTAACCGAGTGTGAAGTCCCCGGTATGGGTGGGAAGGAAGGCGGGGGGGTACTTTGGGGTAAAAATGATAGGGATGATAGTCGGGAAATGTGAAAAAATACCCAGAAGCACTTCGCCCCATAACTGGCAGGAGCACTTCGCCCCATAAGTGGCAGGAGCACTTCTCCCCATAACGGGCAGGAGCACTTCGCCCCATAACTGAGAGGAGCACTTCGCCCCATGACTGGCAGGAGCAACCTCGTTCCCAGGGTCTTTTCCTTAGAGTTGGGGTTGGGGCGGGAAAAGTTACTGGCATCGGCCGGTCACATGATCACCAAACACCCACCCACCTATTCTGGGAGTATAAAAATTATCATTTTAAATACGTCGTACTAAATTCGGTAAATCACTGTTGTGCCAGCTCCTTCCTGAATTATCGCTAGTCAAAGGTGAGACAGAAGATCAATTGAAGGTTTTGAAAGAAGGAGGAGTACGTACAACAGTATGATTAATGTCTAATGATGCTGGAAAAAAAAGTAAGAGACTTATCCGCATTCGATTTCATACGTCTTCACGATTACCTTGTCTTATCATAAAACAAAGACATACTGCCATCAGTTATTCAGAACTACAGAAAATACAAAGTGAAGGCGGTTTATACATTTCTTTATCGGATTTAAATTTTTTTTCCAGAAATGACTTTGTTTATTCATTTCAAAAAAATTATCTCTGCGTGTTCTTTCTTGATTAAGTTACACCGGCGGATTTTCGTTTGTGGCTACCTAATCCTGACACCGTTCCATCCCGAAAATATTCAGGATTAGTAATTCCAGCAGATACACAGTTTTTTTTGGCCTACCTGTAGGATTTCTTCCGGTATTCACTCGTCAAATTAATCGTCTCCGCTTTGTAGATCTAGAACATTTTGAAAAGCTTAGGGGTAAACCTCGTTTTGATGTTCTGTTATGTGCCCTAATGCATGCGTTCAGCTTTTCTCAGGGTCGGTGAGGGACAAGGGTGTTTCAAGAGAGGTCGTAAGTTTCCGAAACACTTCATACTCACAGTGAACCCAACTTCCGTTTAGGAATGCCGCCCTTTACAATTAGATTTCTCAACTCGCGTAGACGTGAAAGTCTTTTGACCTTTTATAGCGATTTCGTTTAAGGTTACTTTGAAAGGAGACAGTAAATTAAAAACAAGAAAAGATATACATGTGATGTATTGATACGTATATTTTTTGTTTTCACTTTAGTTATGTAAAAGGGCTTAACTTGTCTTTATTAGCTGCTATTAATTTGATCTTCCGGTAATTAAACTAGTGATTAACATTATTATCGATCTAAAAAGCTTTCATTAAAACTCAGAAAAAAAAATAGAATTATAAGTGTTGATTGACCCGAATAGCAACTAAACTGTTTCAAAAACATTTGAAGGCAGTGCCAGTGAGTGTATATATATGAATGACATATATTTTTTAATATCTTTGTTTTTATACAAAACCGTATATATTTGCAATGAAAGCGTGGGCTTATTACAACTCTTTACAAAAATACAGTCATTATATCAAATTTCCTAAACTGAATATATGATAATTATAATTTTCTTGTTACCAGTTACGACATAAATCATTTATCAAACCGATATAATGAACTTGGAAACAATAGTTTAAAGAACCTTGAAATAAAAACAACGTCATTTAACTAGAGTATTATCTTTGAATTGTAGAATTAGAGGCTTTAATTTTGTTTCATTATTTATATTTTTTGGTAGCAAGCACCTTTATGATAATATTTTTATATCATTATTCATTGACTTTCAGTGTTTTTTATTGAAGAATATCGCAGAACTGATGTATAGATATATTCCTAATGAAGTTAATAATTTTGTAAGTGCTTTTTTGTTTTTTTTGTTTGCTGCGTTGAAAACCATCCGTAAACATAATTCTCATGTAACACATAATTAAAACTAAAAAGGAAAACCCCCAAATATTAAATGAAATTAAAATTCAAAAACCTTAACTTAACTTCCAATTAAATACACAACTTATATCACCAACGTAAGTCATAAACATTTTAATGAATACATTGAGGGTTTGTGTAATATTCTACGTAAAAACTGACGTATGTTTTCAATTCACAAAACCTTTATACAGTTGACCGCAATTTTAGTTTTTAAAAAGATAAACTGTGGTTTAAAACTTCTCCATTCATGTATCCTGCCAGCTTTTAGACAGATGGAACCTTGCAGCTGTGGCGCGGCATATGATCAAACCGTACAAGCTTGCCAACAAAACAGACGTGCGCGCTCGAAGAATTCCCCTTTATAAAAAGAGACTTAATATAGTAACTTTACACCCTTCACCGCTTATCTTCTAGAGATTACTAAAAGTTTATGGCAAACTGACAAAGTGTAGCGACTGACATGCATTAAACTGTGTCAAAAGGTGTTGATAGTAACCTTCTTAGACATTTTATGCATGCACGTACAAAACTTTTTAATAAAAACATGTTCTATTTTTATTAGTTTTAACTTTATAGCTTCTTGTTTGATTTCTCTTTTTTTGTTTCGAGTTACACGGAACTTTAAAGAACGGATGTTTTCTGTTCTTTTCAGTTGCACTGGACACAAATATCTGATTAACTAAGCGGATCTCATTTCAGTAAAAACAAATTAATAAAATTTTAAAACAATTTCAATGCAAAACTTCAGTGTTTAAAAAGTTGACGATATAAGCTTTTTTAAAGAAAAATTAGAATAGATTTATTGCTGTGTTTACAGATAATAAAAATATGAGTGCATAAGATAAATTAAAATAATTATTAATAAGTAAAATATGTTTACAAATTAAGTACTTCGTTGGGTAGGTGTTTTCCCTTTTAATGTTTATATTTTCATTTTATAAAAATTATCTTTATCTGTCGCTTTACTTAAACTTCCGCCGGAAAAAAAAGACACTTTTGGCAAGTTCAAATTTGTGTTTTTAGTTTCGAAACTTTTTTTCCACTTTTTAATAATTTTTAGGGAAATTTTTTTAAAACTGCAGTTAGTTCCAGAGTTGTCATTAAACAGACTGTGAATAAAACTAATATTGTTGAAATAAATGCTATTTTTACCCAATTACAAAGCTTGCTCCGGTAGAACTGAAGCTCTTGTTGAGTGATAATTATGTTAATGGTTTATAAACTATCTTAACACGTATGGCTTATCCAATTTCAGTCATGAAATTTTTAATATTATCATTTTGAAGGACTGTATAAAGATTAAATTGTATACATTGCTTAAGTGACGTGGGCGTTATATACGTGTCGCAAAGAGCGTTGGCTTTTTGCATTTCATGATGTCCGTCACGCTTTGAGGGCTAAAGGACCTCGTGATCTGTTTTTCATCAGAATTTAATTGTTTCTGTCGAGACTTAATTAATTTTGCATATGAGCTGAATAAAATACCAGATTATGATAGACAACGAAATATTTCTTCCCTCTCAATTTAAAACTAAGCAACGGTTCAAAAATGAATTTTAAAGTCCTAGAAATGGTTAGCTTTTCTTCGATATTTTGGGCAAGCCCCTGATTGAGCGGAAATATAGACAAAAAATGACGTAAGGTCAAATCCCGTTTCGTCATTTTTGGACCACGTGAGATGTATAAATATGGCGTCAAGCTTTACATAATTCAGTCATTTTGACAAGTGTGTGTCTGTTGGTAATATTGCGAGCCGGTCATCTGCTTTCGAAGGTCGATTTTCTTAGGAGAGATGGCTGATTCTCAGCTCGATGATTTGCACACAGTCCAACTAAAATTAGCTAATGAAAAGTCACCAAAAGTTCTGCTCAATGGTGAAGAATTAACAAATATAAATTCTGATGAAGAATATCACGATGCAGACTCTTCGAATTCTCATTCGGAAGATGAGGTTGATCATCGGCAAGATGGCGTAAGTTTTTTGAATGGTCACGGATCTCATACTGACAATTCCTATTCTGAGAATGAGTCAAAACCGAGTGAAATGGCCTTTTCACCGCCAAGCGAAGAGTTGAAGAAAAAAATTGTCGAACAGGTAGAGCAGTATTTGAGTGTCGAGTCATTGTCTCGCGATGCTTTTCTTTTGAAGCACGTTCGAAGAAACAAAGAAGGCTTCGTCAATTTAAAACTAATAACTTCCTTCAAGAAAATTCGATCGCTTACTAAGGATTACCGAGTTGTTGGTGAAGCATTGAAAGAATCTAAACTCCTGTCGATGAATGAAGCCCAAACTAAGGTTAAACGAAATGAACCATTGCCCAAAGAATTAGTGGAGCGTAACCTTGGTCGCACAGTGGTCGCTACGAACTTAGAAGATTCTAGCTTCGAAAAACTGAGTGAAATTTTTACCAAATGTGGTGAAATCGTTTTGATCCGTGTTTTGCGTCCAGGAAAACCCGTTCCTGTTGATTTAAAAGTTCATTTTGCCAGACATCCTGAGCTTGAAACGGAAGTTTGTGCTGTTGTCGAATTCGAAACAATGGCTGCGGCGGCTCGAGCTTGTGGCGAGTTAACTAAAGATGGAGGCATGAAAGTTGTTGAAATGGGCCATCAGTCGGTTAGGAAAGAGAAGAAGTTGAAAATAAAAGGTGAAACTCACAGTGACGGTACAAGAGACTCGGATGAAGAACACGATGAGAAGAAAAAAAAGAAAAAGAGGAACAAGAAAAAGAATAAACGCATACAAGATTTGTTGAATGGTTCTGGAGAAACAAGTTCTTGTAGTTCTTGTGCATCGGATAGTGATTCATCCTTCTCGTCGTTTAGCAGTCTAAATCGCAGGAATAAAAATATTGGTAATACACAGTCCCCAGGATCTGGTAGTCCACGGGCAAGCCCTCATTCCAGCCCAAGGTCTTCGAGAAAAATAAATGAAAATTGGAGAGTAGAGTCATCAGACGTCGTCAGCAGTCCAGCCAGCAGTCCAGAACCACAGCGCCGAAAACTCCCCAACAACAGTTCATCATCGAAGAAAGAAAGTAATAGTGCACCAAACAGCCCATGGTCACAACGACGCAAAATGGCATCCCCAAACCACCCAACTCATACAACAAACACAAGCCCACTTGCTGCAGAAGGGGTTCGTCATCGCATGGTACAGCTTGAGGGAGTCAATCGGTTACCAAGGGGACCTGATGGTACAAGGGGGTTCCATGGTGGAGTCGGCAGAGGAAGGTCACTAATTCAGGTTGCATAAGACTGCCAACTATCTGTTTTCATTTACTGGAAATGAAATGTAACATGACAGTTTAAGACTTATTGCTCTATGAAAAATATAAAAACTCACAAGATTCTCAGGTAATATGCCAAAAATGTAGCTAAGTCTGACTGATTTGATTATTCAAAGCACAGATTTTGTTTTGAAAAGTTAAGGGTTTCTCAGTTGGAAAAAAAATAAAAAAATATTACATTCTATGATAATTCTAGAAAAGTACGTCCAAACACAACTGGTAACTTAAATTTTATTAAGTAATTTTTTTGAAAGCAATTTTTGATGGATAAATAAACTTATTTGTTGATATTATTTTTGTTAAAAGCCAATATTTTTTGCATTTCTCATAAAACAGGTTCAAGTGGGTCTGTGCTTTGAAAGATTTTATTGGTCAAGCTTATTGAATCAAGAATAAGTGAGAAATCAACTCCCCAAAAAAACAAAGAAAAATACTTGTAGTGAAAAAAAGTTGATGGTAAATTACATTGATCAAAAATTTAAGTTCACACTAAAGCAGAGAAGAGTTTGTATCATAGAATAATTTGTGTCTAGCAAAACGTAAACTTAAAAATGTAGAAGGAAAATATGCTTTTAAAGCAGACTGGAAGTTGTATTTATATTTTTAGAATTTTTAAACAAGCTCTTCAAACATTTTGATAGTGTATTCTACGCTGAAATTATGCTGTGAAGCAATTTTTCGTCAATGGCTAACGATTGATTGGAAGGACTCCAGTCCAAAACGTACCAAGTATCAAAAATTCTTTTCACCCCAGTGTACAAAAAAAATTATCCTTTTTTAAAACTGTTGATGAGAAAGATTAGATCAATAGCAGTGTTAGTAGCTGTTATAAATGTGTTGTTTGTGTACAAAGTGAGGTGTTTATTGCTTATTTTGAGTGACCTCAACCCACCTTTTTATATAATTATTTATATTACAAGATTTAATTTACACTGAAAGTGAAGTAATTCAATCCTTTAACAACTCTAAAATGAGTGATAATGCAACCGTAAAAATATCTTTAAGTTAGTTCAGACAAGTATCAACATGTAAATTTCTAAAGTAATGCCAAGCTTGTTGTTTCTGCATAGTTTGTAAATATTTCATTGGAGTAACATTCTTTAATTTTGGAAATTTTCCTTTTGAAACACAAGTGAAAAGTATACATTTCTAAAAGACTTCATTGTGTGATGATTTGCAGTATGTAAATATAGGGCAGTTTTGATGACTGGTAAAGTTTTACTGTAGTTATATAACATAGTCAGCAGAAAGATACTAGAGTTAAATTAGTGAATTATTATAGGAAAAGTCTAAAATCTTTTAAGAAAAAAACTCACTTATGTTACTGTATATGCATTTGTAATTAAAATATCTTTATTTATCTGTTGAGAATTAATATATATCTAATAACAATCAGTCTGTATTATTTGAATTGAATTGAAAACAATTGGGAGCAGAAACTATGAGTAGGAAAAAGCAAAACTATGAATAAGAAAAGGCAGTTTTTTTCTAGTTTTTGAAAATAATGTATTACAAACACCAACAAGTTATGTTTAGAGTGCTGTTCTGTGGCTTGAGACTAATTGCAAAATAATGTTCAGACTTGATAGCTTGAGCAAATGCTTTTTTTATAAAAATGTAAATACATGTGTGTATTATCTGTTGCAATTAGCTAATAAAACTGTACTTTAATGATAAGTAAATATTGAAAAATAAACAAAGCTGTCCATAAACATTTCAATTTGTATTAATTTGGTGTGTAGTAAATGTGCCTAGTATATAATTAGTATATGGAGAAACTTGCATGTCTCAATTTTGAGTCAGTTGGGAGATTTAACCGTAACTTACGATCCCAGGGTTGGAAATCTAAATTTACAGTGAAGTCTTCCAAACATTGGGTACTGGAACCCTCTAGTATTTAAATAAATTCAAGTCCAGTGTACCAAAATGATGATTTTTCTTTTCAAATGTATTGTTCTCAAAGATGTTAACTCTTGAGCCAATGTGCATAAAATTTTTGTATTTCAAATTTTGAGTTTAATTAATTGAAGTGTAAATGCAGTGCTTATTAAGAACTTTCTAATTCTATGTGTAAGGGAGGTAGGGTAAGGTGATGTGAATGTGGGGCTAGGGGTGATGTGTAAGGGAGGTAGTGTAAGGTGATGTGATGGTGGGGGTAGGGGTGATGTGTAAGGGAGGTAGGGTAAGGTGATGTGATGGTGGGGGTAATGGTGATGCATAAGGGAGGTAGTGTTAGGTGATGTGAATGGTGGTGGTAGAGGTGATGTTTAAAAAAACATTAATTTTAAATCCAAATGTCAGGAAAACTTTGTTGGCCTGAATTTTGGGCATGCTAACCTGTCTAAATTTAATAATTCATGAAATTTTGTGATACTAACAATTTTGATTGAAAAGGACAGTATATGCAATTTCTGTTAAACGTATTATTTGCAAAGTATATAAAGACATAAACCAAATATTTTTAGTATTACGAGTTTTCACATAATCTAAAACTTGAGTATAGGAAAGGTATTAATTTCTTTGTGTTTTAAAACATTTTAACTAGGAAACTTTACTGGGTTACCTGTGGCAAACCAGTCCTAATATCATTATTTTTGTTTTTTACTGTGACTAAGGAAGAGTGTTTGACATGCTAATGTTATTCAACTGTACAGAACTCTTTAAATTTAATGAGTAATATCCCAATTCGGATTAAAAATATTTGGATTGCGCCATTCAGATGTATTTAGATTTTTTACCAAATATTAAAAAAAAGTTTTACTCTAGAGAGCGAATTTGCAAGTTAAAGTTTCTGAGAATGTTCGGATACGTGAGGACGAAATGTATAAAAACATGTTACATTTTTTGTTATATGCAAGCGCGTGGGTATACCTCACAAATTTTAAGTAAAAAAAATGTGATTCGAAGCAGTTAAACTATTAAGGAATAGGTATAGAAGCGCCGAGTTGCATGTCCGAGTGTGATTATCCTTATGTTAAATAAGTAGGTAAGCTAGCACGTCAGTGAAGAACCTTTGTAACTTGCCATTAAGCATAACAAAGATACAGGTCATTGAATTGGTACTGAGGGATTAATTACGGTTGTGTTTCACTTAGAGCATGTGATTAAAATATCCAGCGTCAGTTTGTTCACAAAAGTGAATTTAATGTTCTGATCTTAAAGTTAAAGAAGCCCTATATATTAATGAGAATACACTCTTCTTTTTAATTAAGAAATAGTAAAATTTAGCTCAGGCTCAATGTTCTTATTTTTTTGGCCATTTCAGCCTCAAAATGTTCTTATTTTGTTCTTAGAATTCTGTGTTCTCTAATGGCTCCAAATGTGGTTATACCGTACCGTACAGTACTTCACTGTAGGGACCCTGACCTGCAGGCTGCGTAAACCATAGATAAACATTAAACAGTTGGATTTAATAATTGTAAAAAATGGGCGAAGCTTACAGAACGTGGATCATATTACTGTAGCATGCGGGGCGCTACATGTTTTCTCTTCCATCAACTAATCAAGATGTCAAAGAGAAAGAAAGCAACCTTAGGAAAGCTTTACACTGTCGTCGCGGTCTGATGTTTGTTTATTGAAAAAAATTTCAGCCTCAGATTGTTCTTAAATTGTTCTTTTTTTCTGAGCGATTTCAGCCTAAATGCTCTTATTAAGTTTGTTCTTATTAAAAAAAAGAGTGTAATTTGGTGTTCCTACAGTTTTGTTGTGGTTATTTGTTACGTAAAGGTTTACAAAACCATTCGTCACCATAACAACACTGCCGCTCCGTCCACACAAGAAGGGAACTCTCCGTATGGTGTAGAGGAAGCCAAGATAACCAGATTACTAACTGCAGTAGTTGCTGGGTTTATTTTCTGTTCGTTTCCTGCATATTTAACCACAGTTTTGCTCACTTTCAGTTTGTTTCCGTTAGCTGCATATAATTTTATTGTCTTTATTCGCCGTTTTCCTATTTTAACTAGCAGTGTAATTAACCCAATAGTCTGCGGAGTTATGAATCAATCATTCCGATCGGAGTTCGTTAAAATAGTTCGTTGCGGCGTTAATGGGTAGATTGTAAAGGGAACTAAGGGCTCGAAATTGCGACCGATACGGTCGCATTTGCGATCGACTAAATATTTCCTTTTGCGACTAAAACTTTAACAGCAGTAGCAAATTTGCGATTAACTGTTTTTAGTTTTGCGACTAAAATTTTACAACCAGTCACAAAAATGCGACCATGAAAATTTCTTAATTTCGAGCCCTGGACTCAACTAGTTTTTACCCGCACACTGTTCACGAGTGCTGTCGCAGGCTATAGTCACGCATTTATAGTTTTGAGCTTTTCGCTTATCCTAAATGTTAGTTGTTACAGTTAATCTTTGGTGATTAATAAAGGATATTAGGTACATGTTTCGAGCGAAGCTTTCTGACTGGAAGTTTTTGCATGAAGATGAAAAGAAGTTTTTATTTTTAAAAATCGTTCTTAAGAGTCATTTTGTTTTATCCAAGGTTTACTTATTGCAGTTACCATTTGCAATTGTACGTGATATAAAATGAATGAAAAAATAGTGAATGGATGAACGAACGACTGGACGAACGGAGGGACGAATGGAGGGGTGGATGGATGATTGGG
>JAPEIX020057463.1:0-11317 GCA_026122405.2 Zoanthus sansibaricus | reverse complement strand
ACAATAATTCACTTACACAAATGGATCATGCCATACATCTGTAGTGTGATGTCAAGGGTTGTACAATAATTCACTTCCAACAGCTGTTATTTTACAAGAATCCTTGACTAGGGATATATAGATGAGCTCGGTACAGGCCATATGTTTTAGATAAAAATTTTCCATTAATCTGTATATAAAGGTTATATATGCTGGGTATATATACAAGTGTTTGTCTCAGTAAGCACGATTAGAAAGTTTAAAGTGTTATTGTAGGTCAAAGGAAAGATGAACGCTGTAAGTTACCATATAAATTCATGTTATTACAGAAAGTTTGTAGACACCTCACAGTGTTAGTTCGTTGCCGTCACTATGAAAATTTATTAGGTTCGAAATATTTCAAGGAGGCAAAAGTAACGACAAGCCAAGTCAGGCTGTAATCTTTTTTCATGTGTCCTCTCTGTATTCAAAAGACATTTTTTTCATTCCTTTCAGAAAGGTTTCGTAATAGTAATATATTAGTTTAAGTCAAACTACTGTCAAACACGTGACCGACACGTCAGTTCAAAAATTCTTCTCACTACGGTGTAAAACTTATCCACCATTATCGCAGCATTCCACTTATGGCATTTAATGTTAAACATTTGTGTTTTAAGTCTGCCTGCAAATATATGCAAGATAGGCCCTTTATTTAACAGTTGTATTGGTCAAAAAGAGACTTGTTCTTGCAAATGATTTCAAGTCATAGACCATGGTAAAGTCATGTACACTGTTACTTCCTTCAAGATGGTGAACAGTAGAAACAAAGCTGACTTACCATCTGCGTCACACAGAAACAGTGACGAAAATTATGAAATGGATTGTCTCTGTAATTTGCTTGAATGCACATCTGCAGCAACAAATAATGTAAGTTAAATTCTAATGAAACTCAATTGAGATGAATTTCATTCTCTTTAATGTCTTTGTAAAAAGTTGTCTTTTTTCATTTGTATTCAGGGAATTGTTATTCTAAACAGGCCTAGGCGTCTAAGCAGAAATATTTGTGGGGGGAAGGGGAATGCAAACATTCTGAACATCAAGTTGATAAAAACACATTGCCTACACTTTAATTGCGGTTGGATAAAGGTCCGAATGTTTTAAATTAGTAAAACTTGGAGCTTCAAAAGTCACTTGTTTTTGACAATAAAACGTTCGCTCTAAACCTATGGGGGGAGGATGGCGGAGAAGAGGAGGGTAGGGGTAAGATGTTTACGCACCCAACCCATGGTGATCCTGCGCATGGGTCTGCTTACAAGGAAATCCACTCATTCTATTAATGTTAAAGGTGGCGCGGCTGGCAAGACTTTTCAGCTATAAGATTTCAAGGTCGAACCCAAACTCTGCCAACACTTGAACATTTGTGTGATCTTCTTTTCCGCAAAAAAGTTCATTCAGTTTTCCATCCTTCCGGGGTAGGTAAATGAGAACCAGCTCTGCTGGGAGCTAACCTGCGATGGATTAGTGTCCCGTCCAGGGGGAGTCGAAGACTCTCATCCGCTTAACACTACAGAAACCGGAGATAAGTGCCGGCGACATGGGCCACTAGGCTTGTAAAGGATTTAGCTTTTTTTTTTATACATGGCACTTATTATAGCCTGCTAATAGTTTGGAGAGAAAATAAGAAGATTTAGATTGAGTGCTATCCAAAGGTCCAGATACTTGTGAGATTGAGCTTTAATTAAAATTAAGAGTACTTTGTTTTGGAGTTACATTTGTTGTGTTAAACACAATCCCTTAAAATGTTCATGAGATGATGGGTGTCACATCCGGTTCATCTCTGTTCACAGCTGCTTACTTTTTTGGAGTAACCATTTACTTCAAAACATTCTGACAGCCCTGACTATTAATGAAAGAGTATTATAATAAAATCTTCCATTGAACAGTTATACAGTAGTATCACAGGGTAGATTAAAATATTGATTAGAGATAAATGAATTTTTTAAAAATAAATACAAATACAAGTGAGATTTTAACACAATGAGGTGATATCTTATATTTTTTCATTGTTTCTTTCATAAACAGGTTATTAAAGCAGCAAAAGGAGCAGAAGAATCTTTAAAAGGGTTTAAAATTGACAGAAGGGAAGATCTTGTTGTCCAGTTTGGAGCTGCATAACTGAAGAATTTTGATTTAACCAAAACTATTGAAATACTTAATTTGTCTTTTGCCTAACTCTGTTGCAATGGATCAAATTGACAATTAACAAGACTTCAGTCTAGTGCCTTGGATAAAGGCCTCAGGGCAATCAATGGGTGGTTATTTTCATCAGTACCATGGAACCAGATAAACAGAAAGTTAAGCTCGAGAAATGGTTTTTTGATGCTGCATACTTTAGAGTATCGAAGAATTTGGTAATAGGTAGAAATTATGGCAATATCTACTGAAATTGAAATAAATAAGAGATAATTATTAGCTCAGTGCTGACTGAATCTGTAGTTTCTGTCGCAGAGGAAGTCACATATGTGTAAAAGCTGATTCAAACTACAGATAGCGGAATCTTTATTAAGCGGTCGGCTTCGGAGATCTCGCAATAGACCGCATGGCACAGGTTGACCGCTTAATACAGGTCTTGTAGAAGATCCCCACATTAACTAAGAATTCTATTGACACTTTCAGTGATTAAGAAAGTTTTATTAATTAGATAAACAAAACTTAAAGACTTTTACACGTTGCGGAATTAAAATTTAATTATGTATTGTCTTCTTTTGACCATAGTGGCTTGAAATTTTTTGAAGCGACCTTGGTTATTAAAATTCACTGTTGCTATGCAATACCACAAAACTGACGAAACCTCTGATTTCGGAAAAGATTAAAACCCTGACAACGAAATAAAATCAAAAATATCTAAATGCTTTAACATTTTTGGGACCTACAAAAAGTTTTGTTTTATTGTAATATTTTTAATGATATTTTGAGTTTCTTTCATTCGTAATCGACTAGTTTTGATTTGAGCGAAAGTTCTTGAATTATTTTCAAAACTTGGTGTGATGTATCCCGGTTTTTACTGTAAAATAATTACGCTTTGAATGCCCTTTAAAGGCGTAACACTTTTGCTCTGTAGTTATTTATTATCAGTTATGCATGATTTTTAACCCGTGTTAAACTGACGGTGACAATCGAAATGTATATTTTAATAAATGTATATTTTAAAAATTCTTTTCTCCTAACCAGCCATGCAATCAAACCCAGCTCTGACCATTTTTCGTATGGTTCTTGTTTCAAGGTTTTTTCAACATTGACTACTCAAATTAAACGCAAAATTTTGACTCATATGCTACTGAATAGTCTGTTATTTTTTTATAAAACAATTTTAATGTCAATTTTAATATTAATATCAAGTCCACCAGACAGCGTCTGTGTTAGAGAAAAGAAATCCACGCTCACTTTCAAATATGATGTAGCTTGTCGCGTTACTTGCCAAAAAAACTGACTTTTAATTTGTCTATATTTAAAGTCATAACGGTCTCATCCAAACGGTTAAAAGTAGAAAATTGTACCTGTGGTTTTCTGAGCCATATGCCTGTTTGATGTAACGTTTCGCGAAACATGTAATTGTTTAGTTTACCGACAGAAAGCAATGGCCAATAGTCCCCGCTTAAGTTGCAGTCATAGAGCCAAAAACAAATTTCAAAATCTTTTTATTTACTCAAATGCATGGGTGGTTATAAGTAAATAGAGTCAAATTTTTGCCAGACTCGAACTAAACCTATAACTTGTAATTTTCAGCGTCTTTCAACTGGACTTATGTTCATATTTGTATTAACTTTTATACAATACTCGGTCCACCTGCAAAATCGCCAGCTGCCTTCCTTCTGCGCATGGCGTTTGCTCCTTCTGTTGGCCAAGTCACAATGATTTGATTGACAGTGCCAAAAAAAATCGACTATTTTTGCATGAAATCTTGAATTGAACTGACCGATTTTTGCATGCAAATTGTACCGAGGCAAATGCAAATAGACTTGGTAAACATTCTCTCTTCTGATTCGTCTTTTTGGTGAAAATTTTTATTCAAAATTGTCAGGTATTTTTCTTGGTAAATCCGACTGTAGTTGTTTTTTCTTTGCATGGAAAATTACCCATAAACATTCAGGTTAAATTTTTGCAAGAAGAAAATAAATTAAAATCTTTGGAGTATATGCACAACTCCAAGGCCGAAACGTTTTTGCACCTGCCTTAAAAGTTTATGAGTCGATTTTGGATGTATTTTGCCACATGTGAAGGATATCAAAACCGCAAGATCAGTTTTTGAAGATATAAAACCATATTTAAAAAGTTTGCCGCCAGATTTAAAGCTTCAATGAAAAATATTTTGTAAAAATGGACGAGGCAAACAAAGTGGCAACCAATCATTTTGTCATAAGGGAAGAAGATGAAGAAGAAGACGATGGAGAATTAGCAGAAAAAAGTCAACGCGGTCTGGAAGACAATACTCAAGTGGACTCAGGAAACGGTAGTTTTGGCGAAGGAGAAATTTCTCATCAGCAAAATACTTCTGACAGGGAAAATTCAAACCCATTACCCAAGCGAAAGGACCGAGTAATTATTAACGTTGGAGGTATAAGACATGAAACATACAGAAGTACTTTGAAAAATATTCCGGACACGCGTCTGTCGTGGTTGTGCGAGGCTTCGCAAGGCTCGGCTGACTATGATCCCGAGACGGGTGAATTTTTTTTCGACCGCCATCCGTATGTTTTTGCAAACGTGCTCAATTATTATCGAACTGGGAAGCTTCATTGTCCGCTCGACGTTTGCGGTCCGTTATACGAGGAGGAACTAGCGTATTGGGGAATCGATGACCAGCAAGTTGAATCATGCTGTTGGCTCACGTACCGTCAGCATAGAGATGCACAGGAAAATCTAGCCGCGTTTGAAGGAGTTGAGTTTGAAAATGACTTTGACGATGATGAGCCAGACTTGGGGCGGTACGGTTTTAGCTTTACCGCCGAATCACAGCCAAATCTCTCGTGGTGGGAAAAATATCAACCACGAATTTGGACATTAATGGAAGAACCATATTCATCAAAACTCGCTGGGGTAAGTTAGATATTTCTCTTCCAGGTAATGAATAAAAGTTTCTTTAACTTCTAATATTGTTTCCTGTTAATTTTGTAGAAATTACAGTTAGGTTTGTGCAACTGAAAGATCATCAGTTCAAATAAAGAATAAATGTGCATTTGAATTTTTTTTCTTAAAGTGCAAATTTGTTAAAAGTGAGAACAAATTTAGCGTTTGGTCAGTTTAATTTTGGCGTAATTGTCCCGTTTGCAAAAATGGAGTTGTGATCCACTACCACTTAATGTGCGTTGTCCTCCTAAACTAATGACACTTTCGGAAAAGTTAAAACTTGGAGTTTTAATAACCCACTGTAAAATAACCCTTAAGCATCTAAGTTTTTATGTTATATACTGCTACAAAAAGTTATTTGTTACCTAACCATCGGAAATTGCTTAGAGTGTATAAAATATTGGATTTCTTAAAGATTGGTTCTTGCTGACTGCTTTGAAATATACTCTCTTTTTCTTCGTATTTTTGGCGGGTTTTAAAAGAACGTGATTTTCATTTTAAAATTGCAATGTAAAGCTCTACGAAGATAGAAGTCATACAATAATTTCAGTTCAAATTTGAGGAGGAAAAATTTATATAGTTGAAATGTAAGGGTTTAAAACTGAATGTAACCATGAATGTACACTTTAAGTTTTGTTGCTAAAGCTATAGTATAGCTGCGTTTGTTTTGACTGAACTGTTCGGTATTAAAAGCACAAAAACTTTGTTAAACGATAGGTAACCTTGACAATATCTTTTCCTACAATTCTTATCGCTTGTTCAATGCTAATTTATTTACAAAACACGTTATTTGAGCATGGAATATGGCGAGGTTTCTAGAAAAAGATTATTTGGCGGGAATCGCAAATTTTTAAAATGGCGGCTGAGAAAATCTTGTCTTACAACAAAATTTAAATTGTAATTTTGTGCTTAGCGAAGAAGAAAAACTTGGATTTGTTGTTCGAATCATTTGGCTTGCGATTGTTGGGTCCATTTTAATGAGGCAATATTTTTTCTTTAATAAACGCTTCACCAATTTATAGCAGGTCAAAATTTTGATTTATTGAACAGAGTGACTTGATTTCTTTTTGTCAGTTTACAAAAATATTTTACTCAGATCTGGCCACGATTATGTAAGAATTTTGATTCAAAATTCTGCCAACCTCTCGTTAGATAACGAGTTTGCTATTGTTAATACCTCTTTTAAACTCGAAAACCGACGCGAATTTCGAAAGCCTTGGGCGATCATTTCAAGTGCGCGTTAAATCCCTTTTAAAGGACAGTTTTGAAATATAAATAAAACCAGTTTTCAATAATTTATACTCCGAATTGCTAATTTATAGCTCCATCTATTTGTTTGACACCAAAAATCCTATGATATTGTTAGAGTAAAGCAAACCTTTTCCGTCAACAAATTATTATGAATTAACCTACACAGTTTTGATGTGATAGCGAGGGGTTTTGGAAGAAGTCTTACAATTTGCTAAACCTACTTTAACAAAATATGTCTATATTTATATATTTTGTCAATGCTTTTGCATAAGTAAATAAGATTTTTGCATTTTTAACATTTGCCTTATTCCTATCATTATATAGAAAGCAGTTTTCACATCAAAAAAACTATACATTCAATTTTTGCTGGTTTGATTCTAGGAGTTTGTCGAGTTGCGTTGCGTGGACACACAAAATAAGTTTCGACAAATATGAATTTTTTATAAAAGGTTAATTTAGCGGTCACTAGAATTTTTTTTTGTTTTTGAGCTTTAAAGCTTTAACTTTTCATCGATCTTTCATCGCAAAGATTTTTTTAGTTTGTTCGTTATGTTTAGAACTTTGAAAAGAAGAAGATCTTCGCTGGTTTTCAGTTAAAACCGTGAAACGAGCTGCATAAATTAAATTGTTTTTTAAAACACAGATTGAAGATAAATTTATACAAGTTGATATCAAATATTTATGATTACACAAGCAAACAATGTTTCAATCCCGAATATTATAACTTTTTAAAATCTAGCTGAAAAAGAACATGTTAATAAGAAGTTTCATATTATCACTATATTAATTTTATTGATAAATATATTTCTTCTCCAGTACTGTTTTTCTAAAATCTTTATTTCATACGCACGGGATTTTAAAAATGGAAATATGTAAGAAAGACTTTTACCCAGCGGGTTTTTAAGTTTTTCTATCATTGCTTTTGATTTTCTAAAAAATATCAAGTACGTTATTAAACTTTTTTTATTATTTTTTAAACATTAAGTTTTTAAAAGGCCTGGGGAAAACATGTTATTGTTCTAGAGAGCTTATCTCGCTTTGCATTCTGTTTGAGGTAAATTCATCTTTTACACGTGTTATTGTAAAATAATATAAGCTTACAAAATGTGGTATGTGGGATAAATCGGGTTTTGTTTTTAAGCATGTCTAATAAAAGTAAAATTGTTTGCAAACAAACTCAGTAAAACCCTCAAAATGTTTTAATCAAGATCAGTGCTTTCTTTTACTGAAAAAACAGTTTTCTTTCAAGGTGAATAGACCGGTTAAACGGATATAGTTTTCATTGCCAAAATTTGTGGTTTCTACCTTCAATGCACCAATTTGATTTCTACTTTTCATGAACTAAATGAATGGTCACTTTATATGGTTTCATCAACTGGTTCAAAAGTTAGAATGAATAACACCAATCATTTCTACTCTTCAAGACAAACAAAATGAATGGTCACTCTATAGGGTCTCATCAACTGGTTCAAAACTTAGAATGAATAACACCAATCAGCTGGTTTTTATTATTAGAATGAAACCACTAGCTTCTGGTGTTAAAGCCAAGCAAGATTAATGAATGGCTTTCATAATTTTAAAATTGTTTGTATACAGTATTTAATGAAATAAGTATTGTTCAACATACCTTTTCAGCATCTGAAAGTTTACTTTCTTTTTGTAAATAGACTGGGATATTTCAGAAAGACCAATGCGACCAACAGCAAGGAAACAAGGGCCATCATATATCTGCCTTTGCTTGACCTCCACAATGGTTCTTTTGTGTGTGTTGTTGGTTGTTGTATTTGGAGGAGCTGTGTATCTTTCCCACAACAAATCTGCTGCGTTGTATGTTGGTCAGCAGTGGAGCGAAGCACAGTATCCTTTATTGAGGATAGTTCGTTTCCTTGCTTTACCAATCCATCGATTCTTTGACCTCACCTCTGTACAGGACTGGGAATGTCTTGTTAATAATCCAGCATATCTTCCTGGTATGTTGCATTGTTATTATAATATAATTGCGTGACTCCAATACATGGCAACATCATCATGGACAAAATGTGTAATTCTCATTACTCCATGGCATACTAATGCCAACTCTCCCGCTTTTTTTCCTCGTCTCCTGCTTTGGTATTTAAATATCCTGCTTTTTATATCCACTAATATTCAGGGCTCGACACTAACTTTTCAACTTACTAGTCTAATGGCTAGTGCAGGGTTATCACTAAGAAAATTGTCTGGCAGTTGGTGTTTCATTTGAGCCGGTTAAAAACGGCTAAAAAAACGGTTTGTTGCCCTTTCCCAAGTGATGGACGGCCAACTCTAGCCGGCGATTACCACTTTCTCAGACGATGAATTTTGCCAGCAGCTGGCGCTTAGCAACAGCCCTGGGGAACAGACTTTGAAAATAACTATAAAGTAACTAAAAGTGCATTTTGTAGAAACTGGAAGTTTCTACAGTGGATACAATTTCAATAATGTTGAGCTGATATATAAAAAATGCTAACTTGTTTATTTACTTTATTTTTTGGATGTATAACAAAACACTTAATGCCTGTTCCTAAATGGGAAATAGTTAGTTTTATTTTTGCTTGAGTCTCGATCGGTTTCCCTTGACTTCGTCTTTGGAAACGTTGAGACTCTGAGTCTTGGGAAAACAAAACTGTCTCCCTCAGGGACCAGACGTTAAGTGTATATTGATTATTTGCTTGTTGGCTTATTTGAAAAAAGAATTTAAATGTGGATGGAGTCCTGAGGTGTTTCAATAATTAAGGATCAAGTAATCTATCATATACAGTATTGAAACAAAAAGAACAAGAATCATAATAGTTAAATCTTTTAGGAGCCATGGAGCTGGCACTTACAGTATATCTGGTTTCTGTAGTGTGAAGTGGATGAGAGTCCTTGACTCGCTCTGGACGGGACACTAATCCATTGTAGGTCAGCTCCCAGTGTCTCATTGACTTAGTTCAGGTGAAAAAGGTTGCACAAAATATTTAATATTCAAAACTCAGCAGAACCAGGGATCAAACTCAGAAGGCAGAGATCTTACCAGCTTGATAAAATGAAAAAAGAAAAATAACGTTTTGGAAGAAAAATATATTGTAATCATTAATCATTTTCAGTATTTAATTTTTGGTTTTAATCGTGAACAGAACCCTGGAGCTGCACTTGACTTACAGCCCTATATCACTTTTCAAATGGCAAATGTATGAATCCCAGAGAGTACGGCAGAAGTGGTTTGCAGTATTTGGAAATGATCTCCAACAAACAGATGAAGAGCAAGATGTTATGAAGGTAACAGATATTTTTAAAACTAGTTATTTCTAATAGAAAGTGAGTGCTGTGAGTGCACTGTTTTGTTATAGTGACAATACTGTTCTATTTTTAGCATTTAATGGAAAAAGTATATTTGGATTTGAACTGCTGACCATAATGCTAGTGACATCCTTGAATCGACCTTCGATACGATATAGATTTGAACCGCTGATTGTATGTATCGCATATTCGTTGCTAGTGGCCACTGAAGATTACCTTTGACGTCACATCTATAGAGCTTTGGGTTTTCATTGGGTGATTGCAGGGACATGCCTCCGACCAAAATATAGGCCGGCGAAATTTGGTGCACTGCAGTCAGGAAAAGACAGTTTTATGAAACAGACTTTTGGAAAGTCTAAAGATTACACTGTGTTCTGAATATATATGCAACTTGCTTCGCTTACAGCAATAATGATCACAATAAGTGAGGCCTTTTGAAAACATATTCTTTTCGTTAAAATTCATTTCTTAAATGTTCTTAAATTGTGTGGGTTTTTGTGTAACATGGCCTTTTTTACCTTTCTGGTGAATGCAAAAAAAGTCCTGATTACAGTTTTTCTTTGTGGTGTAAATTGTGTTTAAAGGTTTGAAAACCCGCTTAGGGTTTCACCATGACTGACCATTGGGAAAAGCTGTTCTAAGAAATAATGATATAATATTAACGTGTCAAAAGCATATTTATTTTATTAAAAATTGTTTTTAAAATGATTAAATTTAAGCTGTCTGTTGACTTTGGGCATGCTTTTCTTGGTAAATTCAAATGCATTTGTTTTGAATGACCACTTTCAAAAATCAAATTGATCTTGTCTTAACATTTTATTTTTTCTTCATTCATGTATACTAGAGAACATTGGTTGAAACCAACCCTTATCTCCTGGGACTTACTATGGTTGTTACTCTGGTTCACAGTGTCTTCGAGTTTTTAGCTTTCAAGAATGGTAAGAAATACCTATATGTTGATTTTAATAATGTAAGAAATGCTGTTGAAATTTGTTGGTAGTATTTCTCATGTTTATACTTTACAGTAAAACATGTAGATGTTGATAGTGATATGAAGTGATATGAAGTTACAGGTGCAGGGTCAGCCCAGTCAAAATGTTTTGGAGTAGGCGGCAACATGACTTGATTAGTAGGCAACAGAGGCCGAGGGCCGGAGGCCTTTAGACATTTTAGGCATAGTACAATCTTCTCCACATGCTCGTTTGGACGCCATCTTGGTTGTATCTGCAAGCTTATTGATTGTTGACCACCAAAGAGACTCATTTTCACATGGTTATGTTCAAGGTCTCTAGATCTGGGCCCCAGTAATTCTCACCACTTAGCGTGAAAAGCAAGGTCCGGTTCTTTTGTGGCTTTCTCGATTCACAAGAAGAAACTCTCTGTTTTTATTTTTTTTACTTTTCGTTTCAACTAGTAGAGACCGCATATTTGTTTTCAATCACTTTCAGTGGAAAGTAGGTGGCAGATATTTTGTTGTTGGCAGCGAAATCACCAGCTGCTGGCACATTTTGACTGAGAGTGTGTAAAAACAAATTACTGAGTGGCTTTTCTCTCATTGACTTCTGGGCTCACACTGTCATGCTCTGCATACATGAAGTATCAAGAAATCAGGGTTCGCAAATACGCCAGATTTGGCGTATTTTACGTCAAAATTGTTCAGATGACTCCACTGAGGTTACGGAGG
>JAPEIX020057380.1:0-11317 GCA_026122405.2 Zoanthus sansibaricus | reverse complement strand
ATAATAAAATATAATAATAACAATAATAATAATAATAAAGTATAATAATAATAATAATAATAATAATAATAATAACAATGAAAAAAAGAAACACAAAAGGCTCTCCCCTTCTCCTTTATAAATTAAAAAGACCTCTGAAATGTTTGTTGCTAACTCACACAGGAAACAATCCCAAGCTGAAATATTAGACTTAAATAAATATTTAGCAGGATTAACAACTCAAAGCATAGTTGCAATCTTTAAAATCTTACCGCAGAAACTGTGGAACCATTGATGAGGGAAGTTTGAGGTTTCCTTTGTCGTTTTCAACCAGCCTATGCAGGTCACCTTTATGGACAACGCCATTGGTGATTGGGTTGTGCTTACTGTCTCGTGGCGCTACCACCTTGGCGACCAGGTTACACAGCCATTCTGGATCCACAAAGTAAAGGTCACAAAGCTGCATCACAGGATCATCAAGATGCACAATTATACCTGTACACAACAGAAACAGAAACATTTTCCAAGTCGCTGAGACTCCAAAAAGCCGCCATTTCTTTTAATGTACCTCATCAATATTCCGATTTCCTTTTTGACAATTATAACACATCACATAAAAAAAGAGAATAAAATAAGTTCCGTTTTTGTGTTACGGTACTGCACTGTTTTTCAAGGTAAGCTTTACTTTCAGAATGAAATTCTTACCTTAGGGAATGGATAGAATGACGTGTACATTGCAAGAAAATTCTATTTTAGCTTTTCATTAGCACCCGTGTTATTGCGATTATTATTAACTGCGTTTCAAAGCAACAAATGCTGGGTGCAGAACAATTTTAGAGGGTCCATATAGGACATGATGATGAAGTTGATAATTAAATTATTATTACTTTTCTTTAGTCATGGTGTATTAGTTAAAACTTCTTAGACAACTGGATTTGCCAAAAATAGGCCCGCTTTGCGGACGTGTAGCTACTGCTGTCTCATATTTTGTGTGATGTATTAAATTGGCTTGTATATTAAGTCTAATCACAATAACCAGCTGAATCTTCAGTCAATTGGGAACGACTTTTTCCGTGTAATTGTGGTTGAGGTCATCACAAGGTTACAACTTTCACGGTCAGATTCACATTTACAATATAATCTCTTCTTTCCTTTAAATAAAAAATCAAGAATTTTGCGAAAAAAAGATATTTTGTCTAAATTCATACACGCATGTCAAAACTCGAGCTTGCAGTTCGGCGGGCTATTGTTTGAAAAATCCAGTTTCCGTCTCCAACAATCACATAAACTGAGCGAAGGTTGTTTTGCAATTGTTTCAGCAGAAAAAAAATAACAAAAATGGCTTTCGTCTTTCAACAAAATATTGCATGCTATATTTGATACAATTTTAGTTAAAGCGACGACTTGAACAAAATCTTAACATACAATCCATTATCTAAACATTAAAAGCTAGTCATTTTAATAAATTCTCGATTATTACATTTCTATTTTGTTCACGCATAAATTATGGGCAGTAGCTACAAAAACGTGTTGCTCACAATATGTGGGTATTGTAACACAGTTAGTAAGAAAACTGCTCTGGCAAAGCAGAGGCCACGGAGTTGCACACATTTTAGCGAGAATTTTCTCAGGCCTTTTCTTAGTTTTCTCTTTCACTATTACATAACTGAAAATGTTTCATTGCGGTCATTTAAAATTTTTAAGAAAAGTGAAACTAAAACTTAACAACACCAAATCTTTTACCTGCATCATGAAGAAATTTTGCAGCTTGGTTCATCTCGGAATCATCCATTAGTACATCTCTCTCTTTTATCAACTGTTGCACTTCTGTCTTTCTCAAAACAGGCAGACCGGTATTTCTTCTAGAAAATGACCTTACCATAAAAATCTCTTGAAGATACACAAAGTTCAGGGGGACCTGAGTTCCCACCAAGGTGTGACTGACACACTTGCACCTGAGAATTACTTCAGTCACCTTGTTCCTCAGCAGCTTGACCCCAGGACTTTCGTGCTGAGCATCCAGAACGATGTGACCTCTAATCTCTGGGATACCTGGATTGGAGCATAACTTCCTTGCTGTGTCTTTCATATTCTTCAAAAGCGAGTCATTTTTTTCACGAGGAACCTTTAAATGCAGTAACCAATAAAGCAATAAAGTTTTCTATTTCCTTAATCTCCAAAGACACTAAGAGTGTTTAAAGTAAATGATTTGAATGGTAGTAAATGAGATGCAATATAGGCTCCGACCTTTTGATGGTTTGATGCATGGATCAATGTAAGAGTGGATGAATGACTGGGATGTGTCTGGGTAAAGGAATAACTGAATGTTGGGTACGTGGAGGAGTCAATAGATAGATGAATGAACGGAAGAAGGGAAGGATCAATGATGTGTATGTGGGTGGCTAAGAAATTATGGGTAAAAGGATGGATCAATGAATGAATGGGTTGATAGATACATGGATAGCTGTTTTTCTTAAGAGGTAACATCCATTAATTACCTTGTCATGATGTGTACCGACAAGGATGACAGATGCATCAGGCACATTTGCATGGATACTAAGAAGCCAAGGCTTCAGATTGATGATCTCTTCTGGCCCTTTGGTTACATCATAAACTGCCAAATACACAGCTCTGGATGACAATGTACACTGAAACAAACAAAACAGATCATCTTGCCCTTTGAGATCCCAAATGCTTACTGTGTAGTTGATGCATTTCTTGCTGCAGTGATTACATCTCAGCTTTGTATCACGCACATTCCAGTCACGTACTGTCACGTTAGCATCACCTGCATGTCTATCTTTCAGCAATACATTTCGTATTGCCGTTTTCCCTCGACCACTCATTCCCAAAAGGACCAATTTCATTCGGTAATATGGAACAGAATTCTTAAGCTTTGAATGCAAGTGGCCAACCAGGTCCTTAGTTTTGCTTTCGAGGATGGATTTTTCCATGTCTAACTTTAACCCATCAAGTTGCAGCTCAAACAGATTTGAGAGTTTCCCCATTTCGTCGGGAAGATTGTTAATGCTTGCATTATTCCCAAGGTTCAAAGATGTCAACGAGATGAGAGAACCAATACCATTAGGAACTCGTCTGAGGTTGTTGTGGCTAAGATCAAGCCGTTCTAGATTAGCAAAGTTAGCGACGCCTTCTTTAAGTGGAAACTTCTTGATCTTGTTACGAGAAAGATTCAGCTCTTTCAGTTGCACTGATTGCCAAACCATCGGTTCTGGAAGATCTGTAAGGTCTAAAAATATAGATACAACTTCTAAAAAACTTTATCTACTAAAACTAATGTATTGACGAATGGTATAACGAGGAATTAATCACACTCTTTAATATATTTAACTTATTTATAATGAAACTAAAATGTAGTTTCTATTACATTCCGGTTTGTAACATGCTTCTCCTGTATCGCGTACACCTTAATAGTTACTTGTCTAGTTACATTTGTTACTTCAAACTTTTGTATAACTTGTTTATTTGTATTTGTTTACTGGTCTTCAGTTACAGAATGTTAAGGGAGGCTTTTAGCAAAGAAAATACGGGGAGTCAGGATGATTACCTGCTTGTACTTTGGCTGAGATTCGAGATTATTCTAATAATTTCCTCTTGGTAGTTTGGCTTTCCTCTATTAGTGAAAAACGACTGCCAGTTTATTTAGTGTGGCTGCTCAGCTATACCGCAAAATTATTCATGGCTGTAAAATCGCTGCCGTTGTGTGTATGTCTGTACTGATGTATCCATGTAAGGACTGCTAAATTAAAACTAAGAGTGGCACTCACCATTATTAGAAATATCCAAACACTGAAGGTTTTGTAAGTTCAACAGGAACCGAGGAATGAAGAAAGGAGCTTTGTCCACTAAGGCATTTTGGGCAACCTTCACTTTCCAAAGTTTGGGAAAGCTACTCGCATCCATCTCTGGTAGAGATTTTAACAAATTGAACGACGCATCTAACTTTTCCAAGCAGTGGCATTCTGATAAAAAATTCACAGGGATTTCCTTTAGTTTGTTGTCTGAAATGTCAAGAGTTTTGAGACGGCAAAGATTGACGGAGGATGGTGGCAGGCTTTCAAGTTTGTTACTAGCAAGAGCAAGAGAGTTCAAACCGGGAAAGATCTCGTGAAACCAATCGGGAAAGCTTTTCAACTCGTTGTAAGACAGGTCTAGTTGTTCTAACATAATAGAACTTAGAAAACGTGACTGCGGCCGTTGCAGGACATTCATATTGTTGTGTGACAAGTCCAAAAAGCTAAGGTGGTTGTTATGTAATAATCGATACGGAAACTCTTCAAATTCGTTGCGTCTCAGACTAACGTGCCTAAGACGAGGCATTACTTCACAAAGTTTCGATGGAAAATGCCTTAGATTATTTTGACTAAGGTCAAGCTTCTGCACATTAAAAAGATGTAAAAGTAGCATGTGACTTGCTTTTGACAAATCGTGCAGATCTCTAATTGCATTACTGGAGAGATCAATATGTTTCACTTTTGCATTTGGAACTTTCACACATGCACTTGTTTTTCTTTTTCGGGCAGACAATGTTCTCAACCTTGATGGTGACTCTGCAATCTCGGACTCACTACCTTCCAAAGCAGAGTTCATTGGTTCTGACATTACCCCACAACTTACAGCTCGTCGCTTTTCCTCCTTTGGACGTGAAGTAAAGTGACACAGGTAGCTATTGTTTGGCATGTGGAAAGGTGAGGAAATTGGACGTGAAGGTGCACTTAATCTTGGAGACTTTCTTGGTGTTTCTTCAGCACTAGTAAAGCTTTCAAAATCAGAATCGTTGGCTTCAAAAAAGGCATCATCAAATGAAAATGAACTCCGCTTCAACCCCGCTTCTTCAATGGACCATAAACTTCCTTCTTCATTGTCGTCTACTTCACTTGTGCGACGATAATAAAAGAAACTTCCTGGACTTTTATCAAGACATGGAGAGTCAACCACACTATCGTCAGAAACTATATCAGCACTTCTTGGCAACAGAACCTTGTTTGACTTGAAGAAAGGTGAAACAACGCGAGGATCATACGGACTGTAAGGAAATGATGCGCCACTTTTACTTTCTGCACGAGACAAAAACACATCAGTAAGTTCATAAGCATGATCAGCTCTACCTGAGCTACTTGAACTGGATGATTCTTCCGCTATGGTTTCATCCATCTTATTTCGAAGGGATTCCAAACTTATGGTTTCTTGACCAGGACATGAACCAATCTTTAGAAGAGAGTCCTCGTTATCAAGAGATCCACTCAGGGTTGTAATATTGCTGTTCAACTCACTACGGCGTAACTGAAACTCCTTTCCTTTAATCAGCATATTTGACCATCGAGAATGTTTTTCATTTCTTTGAGTATTATAATTATCTCCCAGTAGTGCTGGTGTGATCCACTCTGGATGAACAGCTCCAAGATTCAATCCACTCAACACAAAGCTTCCTGCTTCTTTATCAAATCCCAGGTGTTGTAGAAGGATACCAACCAAGTTATGGTATTCCATTTCAAGACACAACCTGTCAAACAATGATGTTATATACGTAAAAAGTATAATTAACGTCCTCAACTACAAAACTAGGCAAGCTAAAAAACAGTTATACTACTTATTAAAAGAAAGAACAAATTATGCAATCTATAACAAACGATTTCAAGCTCTAAGACTATGGATTTCAACTGAAGATGGTGATAGTATTTCAACTAAATTCTCTTCTCGCGGCCTCAAAATTATATTTATTTAAACTTACGAAATATTTTTTGCGCC
This sequence comes from Zoanthus sansibaricus, assembly GCA_026122405.2. Taxonomy (NCBI): domain Eukaryota; kingdom Metazoa; phylum Cnidaria; class Anthozoa; order Zoantharia; family Zoanthidae; genus Zoanthus; species Zoanthus sansibaricus. The sequence goes on along the minus strand of JAPEIX020057380.1, from coordinate 5,569 downwards.
ACAACAGCGGCGCTTATTCGAGGGCGGCGCTTATTTAAAAATTGTACCTGACAAATTTACTTTTTCTATATTTTTATTCAACGGTATACTTTCTATCTGTTAATTTTCCCATGGACTGATACTAAACTGATAGTAAATCTACAATTACGAGAAAAATTCACGCGGTGAAAAGCTCTGACATCAGAGCTTCGCATAGCAAGAATTCTGGAAAGAGAACTTACCGCCCGAGCAGAGAAATACAGTCACTTTGAACTAAAAACATCACATTTAAGGTTGCCGATGCTGTTTTATAATTGTTTTATAGTGTTTTTCCTGGTTATAAGGAATTCCTCGAATAAGCGGCGGGGCTTATTAACTTTTTTTGTCCCAGATACGGCGCTTATTCGAGGGCGGCGCTAAATCGAGGGCGGCGCTTATTCGAGTAAATAGGGTAGGTTATGAGCTGTCGATCGTCACGGTTTGCTGATTTTGCTCGATTTTTCTGTGTATTGGCTCTTTATTTTTTAGCGGCCTCAGCCTCCATTTGTTCTCAATTTTGCTCTTATTTCTTGTGAGCGGTTTGAAAAAAAAATTCAAAACAAAAAGACAAGGTATGCATTAAAAAACCATGCTGATGGTCTGTCGTGATTTTGAGGAGATCACTGTACATTCATCTAAGATTACTGACCGCTGTGCATTTTGTCCTCTCTCGTGGTCCTCGTGCCCACAAGCTGCAGAGGGAGCCTGAGTTCGTCCTTAAATTATTATTAATTTTCGGCCAGTCTGAGCCTCGTTGTTCTTATGTAGTTCTTATAAAGAAGATGAATGCAACATCTTTATTACCTTTGGCCGTAATTCACTTTCCATTCACTCCATTACTCGTTATCCCACGGCACCACGCATGATAATAACTAGTCATAGTTTTGAGGTGATAGCAAGTTTTTAAACTTAATTCTTTTTGTGTGTTTTAAAGTACTTAAAACTTTTTAAATGAAAAACTAAAAACCATTTCGACAAGATGATCTAATAGACGATTTTCTAACCTTTTTTTGTAATTTTAATATATTTTTTTTGCTGTGATAGTCTACTGAGTTATCTTTTTCTCTAGTGACTCTTACGTTGGTTGTGACTTGATCTTGAGGCTGTGAAGCAATTTTTTTTTTGAATCAGATATAAGATTTTTCAGCAACTGGTGGCTGGCGCTTATAGACAATGAGAATTTCTGCTGTCACCAGACAAACATGAAACATAGATGATAACCTTAAAAAGGAGAACATAGCTCATTTATATTTTAAGACACGCTACATTTTGAAAACAGCTCAAATGCATTTTCAGATTTTCATGTTAATAATCGCTGCTCTCAGTCATGGAAAAAAAAGAGGAACCAAGTGGAGCGTCGCATCGTTCAACACAAAACACTTGTGGCGGATTAAACAAGAAGTTGTTGGTATCAAAACTTTTTTACTTCTGTTACTGGGGAGCTGTTGGTTCATTTTTTCCTCTTCTCGGCGTGTATTTTAAACAACTTGGAATGAATCCGAGCCAAAGTGGAATTTTGGTCGGCTGTCGACCCATGGTTGAGTTCTTTAGCGCGCCATTGTTAGGATCTTTAGCAGATCGACTGAACAAACGTAAGGCTTTGTTGATCTTTTCGCTCGTTTCTTGGGTCTCGTTCACATTTTCCTTGGCCTTCATTAAGCCAGCTCCCGTTACTTGTCGAAAATATTTTATTCTAACCGAAAACGTAACACAGCTTTCGTCAAAAGAATCGTCTGAAATAAAAAATTTTCTTGGACCAAACACACCGCACGAACAAAGACCACTTTTTAACGCCAAAAGTTCGTTGGTATTTAGTCAAGAAGGCGTACATCAGGTTTTCCTTGTTCTATTGTTTTTAACTATTGTTGGGGAGTTTTTCTCTGCACCGGCCATTACTCTCGCTGACTCTGCCACACTAGGAATGCTAGGGGAAAACAAAGAACTATACGGACGTCAGAGATTATGGGGAAGTTTAGGCTGGGGAACGGCCATGTTTTTTCTCGGCTTTGTCATTGACGAAATGAAAGGAGTGGAAATCTGCGGCGAGATTATAAGTCAAAACTACACCGTCGGGTTTTATTTTTTTGCCGTGTTTATGAGCTGTGCTCTGTTCGTGGCCACCCGTTTTACTTTCAAAACCAAGTACTCCACAGATTTTGACGAGCTCCCAGCAGGTTCCGGGAAGGAACTTATCAAAATTTTGTCAACTTTTCGCTACAGTGCGTTTCTTTTAGTGTCGTTTTTTATGGGCTTTGGACTCGGCCTCATCTTCACGTTTCTGTTTTGGCATTTAGAGGATCTCGGGGGTCCGCCTACGCTGTTCGGCGTTGCTTCTTTAATCGATCATATCTCGGAAATTGTGTGTTATTTCAATGTTGGCCGGCTTATACGCAATATCGGTCATATCAAAGTTATATACATTGGATTGGCCGGTAACGTAATCAGATTTCTTTACATCTCTTGGCTTAGAAATCCATGGCTTGTCCTCCCGTTGGAAGTTCTTCAAGGTATTACACATGCAGCAGTCTGGGCCGCTTGCACAAGTTACATGGGCCGGGTTGCACCCCCCGGTTATGGAACCTCAGCCCAAGGCGTTCTTCAGGGTCTGCACCACGGACTAGGAAGAGGGTGTGGGGCAATTATTGGAGGTTTAATCATTCACCACTATGGTACAAACTTGACTTTCAGGGGATATGGTTTGGCATGCGCTTTCGTCTTGCTGCTGTATGTTTTGCTTCAAAAGTATTTAGGACCCGACGATAGATTAAACTTCAAAAACAACAATGGCAAAGTAAAAATGAAAGCCAAACTGAGCCCCACAACAGACTCGAACCCAGCTCCATTGAGCGTTTCTTCAACACCGTCACATTTAATATACAGAGAAATGGATCAACCTAAATTTGGTGTTGTAGTAGGAAGAGAAATTCAACCAAAGAGCAATGCCTCCAGTTGAGACAAAAAAACAAGCGGAAACACTACATTAGCATAACAATAATTTTATCAAAAATAATCGATTCAAATGGAAGAAGAAGTAGTAAGTTAGATAAAATTGCATTACGTCCTTTGTTTATTTAATTTACTATTATATTTATTTTTTCCCAACTTGGCAATCTTAAAATTATTTTAACTTATTCTAAGTTCACACCTCGCTATTTACATGCTTGTGCAATACTTGATTTTGTTATTCTGAGAAGGCATGAGACATGCCCAAACATGTTAATTGCCATTAATGCATAATGATATTCATCAATAATTTTATCATAAGGCTCCAATTATACTTTTAAAATCCTTAAAAATTACATATTTCCAAAGACAGTACCCAAAAACCTTTGCAGAATTGTCAGTTGAATAAAAATGTTTTAGAAAAGGTAGATATATTTTATTCAATAAACATTTTATTTAAAACTGTGTGACTGGCCGACTAAGAACGTTAACTAACAAATTATCTCTAAACATAAGAAATTACTTGATAATTTTTATCATCCTGAAAAAACTCGAACAAAAATAATTTTTTTTAAACACTTAGGGGTTTTTAAAGACTGATTTGTTTTGGAAGAACCATAAAATTATATTTCACAAAAAAAAGGCCAACCTGTAGCTATTATACATAGCCAAACTTAGTGTCGTAAAGTATAAAAACCAGGAGGCAAAGATTTTGATCTTAACGACTGATTTTTATTTGAAGATAAAAGATGTGCGAACAAGCGTGTGAGGTAATTAGTTCTCTTACACTCTTCGACAGCCTCCATCTTTAGAACAACCTGACGCGTGACAACTAAGAACATAACTCAGCGCGCGCCTCAAAGCATATGACGTCATGATAGAACAAAGAAATTCCAAACATTTTGACACTGAGACACCTCGAACCACAGTAAACCCTTCTAACAATACTCAAGACTCTGATAAATCCTTGCTTAAGTTATGGTATTTGCGCCTGGGGATATAAAACGAAAAAAAAATCAATTAAAACCGTTACTAATACTTCAAAAAAAGCTCTTTGTCTTATACATTTTTTTAATTCAAGGCCACTCTCTACCCTAAATTTTGGTAGATAGTGAATAAATTGAGAGAAGTATTTGAGTTTGAAGAATTTTGGGGTTGACCGCCAAACCTTCCCTCCAGACCATGCGAAAGTGCAACTTGGTTAAAAAACAATATTTACAAAAACTATCTCCTCCCTCAAATCTTATCCAAAAAATCTCAAAAAAATTAAGAGGCTGCCTTTTTATTCATTTTGTGATGTGATTATCGGTTTTTTCACATTTCAAAATAATGACGGAGATATCATCAAAAATATCACTAAAAGTAGCAAAAAAATGGTCTTAGGGTAGAGAGTCCCCTTAAACGCTGTCTTATTTAGCTAACCTGAGTTCTTCTCTTCCTTAAGTACTTCAGCAAGTCTCCATAAGGAACATACTCAACAACCAGAAGGATTGGTTCGTTCACAGTGCAACACCCTAGCAAGTTCACAATATTGCTATGGAAGCCAACAGATTTCATAAGTTGGATTTCACGTAAAAAGTCTGCCCTCTCTGGACTGTTTTCGTTATCTGTAAGGTAAGACAAAATTTAAGATTAAATGTATAGTAGTGGGGCCATATATAACTTTTATAGGGAATTTCAAAACAAATTAACAAATCATGAATCTACGAAAGCAAGAACGCGTGCTCTCCATTCTGACACTGCATGCCACTTAACAAATCACAAGAAAAATGGCTGGTAATGTTTGGTATCAGCTACAAGGGAAAAACAAGGTGTTAAATTCTACCAACTTGCGCCCATATTTTTCATTGAACAATTTGAGAGAAGTTTACTTTTAATTTTCGACAGTTTGCTGTGTTCGATCAATTCTCAATTTCTCATTACCAACTGTGTTGTTGTACATGTGTTATGAAAGGAGAAGTTGGATATTGATAACTGACAGGGACTGAAAGGGTTAAGTTGGTCAAATCTTTCAAAAAATATAATGAGTGTAAGATTATTCCTCATTCATCCGTGGAAGAGGTCCAACACCAAAATACATAACCAGTAGGCCAATATTTCACAAAATGCGTGGCTTTATGTGTCTATGTCTGCATATCAACTTACTGTAATGAAGAGCCTTGATGGCCACGGTGATGTTGGTGTTGATTTTTACAGATTTCTGCCTGACATCCGAACTTGATAAATGAAGGATACTCTTTGCTGGTGTTGGAATGTTATACAGGAATCCTTGGTAGACTTTTCCAAAAGCCCCTTCTCCAATTTCCATTCCAAACTGGATTTGTTCAGGGTCTATCTCCCATTCATCTAAAGCAAAGGGCCTCCTTCTCTGCCTGTAAAGGAAACTTAAGCTTATTACTGGGTTGCAATAAACATGAAGGCGTTTTGAATGGCATCTTTTGTTCGTATTTGCTGTTTAAAGCCAACGAGCAGCACTGGATTTGTTCCATCGAGGATGATGTTTTCCTCTTATTCATTGTGAGGTATTCTAAAGGAACTTTTCAACACTCTGCCGCTACTCTTTTTAATAGTCTTCCTCCTGACACTAGGAACTGTACCGATTTTAAAC
>JAPEIX020057335.1:0-11318 GCA_026122405.2 Zoanthus sansibaricus | reverse complement strand
AACAGGGAAAAATACAAAATTTTATTAACAACTGGAACATCATTTTGTCTGCTAATATGTGCAAATTAAGAAATAGTGCATCACCTGATCAAAGCATGTACCATTGTTTTGGCATGGCTGGATCATACACTCGTCAATATCCAGTTCACACCGGGTCCCAGTAAAACCTGGTACACAAAGACACGTTATGCCATCTGGTGTTGACACTGAAATATCGGAGACAAGGCACTGCCCTCCATTCTGACATGTGCTTGAGGAACATAAAACCCCACATACCTAAAGTTTGATTAAACATACACATAAATTTTATAGAACATGTTTTGGGTATTATTTTTATAATTGATTTAAAAATGTTGAAAGTGTTAATATAGAAATTTGAAGTGGAAAATAAATTGTTTCATAATCATCAGAGGCGTAACAAGGGGGGTCATCAAGTGTGAAGGTGTGAATGAGCCCCCTTTTTCAGAAAAAATCGGTGGTTCAGGACCCCGAGGGGGAGGGGGGGGGAAACAGGAGGAGAGAGAAGGTACTCACCAGAATTTTGGGTGGGGGTGTGCTGCTGGACTTTCACAAACCTGAACGTGTTCTAAACTAGAAACGCCTTGATTCTGATACCCTGTTCTAAACAGGTCAGGCCTGACAACCAGAAAAAAGAATTCCCATAAATCAAAACCCACTCCAATCAGTTCTCATTTAGGAAGAACTGCACCATGTACTCAACAGTTTGTAAATATTGCAAAAGTTTATACCCTGTTCTAGATAAAAAATATCTGTGATTTACACACCCTGTTCTAGACTTGATGGTCTGAAACCCATACCATGAAAAGTGACACATACCTGTAAAACACTTTCTTCTCCAACACGATGAAAAACTTAAAAATTTACCAGGCTGTTTATATTGAAATACCACATTGGATTCCATTTATTTCAAATGTTCAATAATTGTTCAACACTGAAACTCTGACGAAAACAAGTATAGAAGTGGTGATAAAGCACTGCTAAACTAAGAATAAACAGCTACTTTAAGCACTATAACAAATGGTATTTTTCTTCATAGTACCAACTACTTTAAAGGGGCTATATCAAGGTAATTTTGTTGTTGTGGGTTGATTTTCTTGTTAAAATCGTTACTTAAAGATTTTATTTATGCACAAAATATTCCTGATAAACTCTGAGGTGAAAATCTAATGAAATGTTTTTAAAACGGAGAAACGAAATTTTATTCTACTTTGGTAGCTATAAAACTGGATAACAGTAGTGGTCAGATAGCAAACTCACAAAAACGCTTAGTATTAGGCACATGCCCGTATGTCTTCAATCCTCCTGAATATGGACTATAGCCATGGTTAACCTCAATGATAGCAGAATAAAGTAAATCGATTCAACCAGTTTTAACTTTCTTGATGAATCTAATGTAGGCAATGTCTCTACGATAAAGTAGGGTCTAAAGACCACATTTTGTTAGTGCATCTTGATAACTAACGAAATTAGCCCCAAATATCATAGAGGAACCCACATTAATTTTTTTTGGTGTTTTTTTGTTGAGATAGCATCAAAACCTGAAAAGGTCGGCGAAACTTTTTCAAGTTTCAATCCACTTCCACCCTTGCCATCCATTGCAACAAATGACAAGAAACAGAATAAACATCATAATATAGTCTTAAATGTCAAATACAGACCATTATTTTTGAATTAAGTTAAGAGCAAAACATAACTGAGATTTTAAAAAGATGCTAAAATACCATGACATAGCCCCTTGAAGATCATGCAATTGACTATTTACTCTTACATTTATTATAAAAATAATTTGCAGTTAAAGCCTTTTTTAAGGGAGTTATCCCTTCTCTCTCTGACTTGTCTAACCTAAGACAAATATATTAATTAAATTAAAACCTTTAATTTAATAAATTTTTTAAGTGCCACTTGCAAAAACGGCATCTGCTGTTCTCTTTGAAGGAAATATACGCTCTCTTCTTAAAGGAAAATCCAAAAGTTAAAATTGGGTTCAGTAAATTCAGCTCTCTCCGCCCAATTAATGTTCTCCTATCTTCAGAAATGCCAAGGAATGTTTGTTTGTGTCAGTATCATGAAAACATCAAGTTGATTTGTGATTGTCTTAGTAAAAAGATCTCAGAATTTCCCAACTATTCTGGAGATTTTGTGGACAATTTTGTGTGTAGTTCAGAATCGGAAGAGTGCATGGTTGGGAAATGCATCAATTGCCCTAACTGGCTTGACATAATTGTAGACGAAACGTCCCTAGAAACCCCTGCCACATGGTACGAGTGGGAGCGTGTTGAAACAGTAATTCCAACTTGTAGCAGAAAGGTCTCTGAGGGTAAAAGGGTGGTAAGAAGGGTGAAGAAGATTTTCAAGGAGGGGACTATCAGTGATGTAGTTGAATCACTCCAACAAAAGCTTCCTACTTTCCTTGAGCATGTCTATATCAAAAGACAGCAGTCAAGGTACTTTGATGAAAAACTTGCAAATCTTAATGAAAAAGAGGCTGTTGTTCAAGTAGATTTCGCTGAAAATTACACCTGTAAGCACCAGGACGAAATACAATCGGCCCACTGGAACCAAGACCAAGTGACAATCTTTACTGTTGCTGTTTGGACAAAGACTTCTGCAGATGGGGAAAAGGTTTGTGAATCTCATGCTATTGTGTCTGATGAAACAACACATGACAAGAAAGCAGTAGCAGTGTTCATGTCCCAAGTTTTTGAGAAATTTATCAAGAGAAAGCACCCAGAAATCGAGAAAGTGTATGTTTTTTCTGATGGGCCTAGTTCTCAGTTTAAGAACAAATACATTGCAAATATTATTAACATGCTCAATAAGATTGTTCCAATCCAATGGAACTATTTTGCCACTTCCCATGGAAAGGGCGTTGTAGATGGGATTGGTGGCACCGTTAAGCGCATGGTTTGGAATGCAGTCGTATCAAGAAAAGCTACTGTTGTGGATGCCCAGTCCTTTGGTGAAGTGGCCAGCAGTATTACAAAATCAGTGAACATTTCTCTTGTGAAAAAGAAGGAAATCAAAGATATTTCTGAGTCAATTGGCCTTGAAAAGTGCTTCAGTGAAGCAAAGCCTCTTCCAGGAATCTCAAGATTTCATTGCATAGAGCCACAAGGGAATGGATCTGTGAATTGTTTTTTGTACTCACTGCAGTCACTTGATACGAACAAACCCCCTGATGTTTACCCATTTGATGAATCTGATAACACTGATACTGAGTCTATTGTGGAAGAGATTTGTGATAAAGATAGAGAGAAAGAAATTGTTGACAGTGACGATGATTGTATCAGTGAAGATGAAAGTAAAGAAAGCGAAAGTGAGGTCAAACTTATCATAGAGGTACCAAAAGAATTTTCCTATAACACCAGCATAAACGAAAAGCCAAATGTCAGTGTCAAACAAGGCATTCCAGATGAGCTAATCTCTCTATTCAAGAAAACACCATTTTGTCTTCCTCATTACATAAGCACTCAAGTCCAGGCAATTTTAAAAGGGCAGATAACCTTTTGTGGAAGTAACTTAGTATCTGTGACTGACATGCAGAGTTTGGTCGGCAACCTAGACAGCAAAGACAAGTGGCTGACAAATTTTGTTATAGATGAATACTTAAAGTTAATCCAATCTGCTGGTCAAGAGAAAGGTATTAAAATGAAAACCCTACCTTGGGAGATTTTTGAGAAGTGTGAGAATTCTGTTGTAGCTAAGCATTTACAAGAAAAAGAGTCACCTTTCACACAAGATCTGATTGTTGTGCCTTGTAACCCAACCCATTCAGAGCATTGGTTTCTTCTTGCGGCTCTTCCAAAGAAGAAAATAGTCATTGTACTTCACAGTTTAGCTGGTGACAGTGTGAAACCTACAACACACAATGCACTAAATAAAATGGGATCGGTCCTGGAAAAGTGGAATTTCATCTACAATTTCAAAAATGACATTCCTCAGCAGGACAATGGTGATGATTGTGGTGTTTACACATGTCTTTATGCCAGGTGTCTGGCAGGACTTGGCACAATGGTCCAAGAATCTTCTATCCCACAACTACGACAATGTATGTTGTTTAGTTTGCACCAAGGAATTCTGCACAAAATTCCTCTGCCAGAAATTGAAGTGGAAGAGTACTATGCTGTAGACTACTTAAACAAGTATTACATTGGAAGAGCACTCAGGATTTCAAATCACTTTGTCACTTTCAAGTTTTTGCACAGAGTGTTTGATCAGTATGTTTGGCCAGGAAGGGATGACATTGATGGTGTGCATTCATCTTGTGTTTTCTTTGGTCCAGTCACTCTTCAAACATACCCTTTTGTTTTTTCAGACATTGTGCAGCATGATATTGACAAGCTATTCAGTGCCACCCGTTGATTTGACATTGCACCTGACTGATTATAACATTATTATTCTAGTAACAAAGTAATATTTATTAGTAGCCAGCAGGTACAGTAAACTGATTTATAAGAACTAACAAAACCACAGCCAGATAATATGACTGTGTGAAAGTTTAAAACAGAACACTTCACAGTGGCTGTATATTAATATACACAGCTTAGTGTATTTTCCCATGTTAAAACAAAAAACTTAAAAAAATTATTTTACCAGTTATATGGTTTTAACACATTTTACTTGACAAAGCTTTTGTTACAAATATGTGATTTGCTCTAATGTTTGTAGTTAAAATTCATTTTATATTGTTCTGCTTTAAATGCTGTTCTTAATCTTCAGGCTTGTGGCTTTATTAAGCCTAGTTATATATATTCATTTAATGCATCTAAATGATTTGTGAAAATGGAAAAGAACTCGTTTTCCTCTGATTGGAGGTATAATTAAGTTTCTGTGATGATAAATTACAAATGAGCAGGTTTTGGAAGTTGTTATAGAAGTTATTACTGTTTAAATGGTAAATGTAGAAAATGTAATGTCCGCAACCTAATGTCCGCAACACTTTTTTCCATTCAATTTCTAGACACAGAAAACCTAACAGAGTGATTTTTTTTTACTAAAATATTGTTTATATCAAACTAAAAAAGGAATATAAATTTGAACTACAAATCTTTACAACTTTGACAGAATTTTTTAAAAAAAGCACTAAATGTTGCGGACATTACATAATGTCCGCAACAACAATTAATTTTCAAATTTCTACAAAAAGAAACAGTTAATGAATTTTTTTTTATATGGCAAAGATTGTTTGAAGCAAATGTAATATACGTATAGTTTAATGTTTGTTGTACTCATTTTGTTAATTTTGATAAAGGTCTTCAAAGCTTTATCTCAAAGTTTTTCATTTTATGACCTTCGAATGCCTCCAGGTTTCAACGCCACTCACTGAGTTTGTGCGGTCAACAAGTAAATTTTTTTTTAAAATTTAAACAGTTGGACAACTCCCATCTCTTTTGGTATACATGTTATTAGCAAAAAGTTTATTTTAATTTTTTTGATTTTTCAATGTCTCGTGTGGAATTGCCCACCCAGAAATACTAAAATGTGCAATTTTTTGGTGATAAACTGGAGGATTGATTTATACACTGAGAAATCCATACTGTTTTTTGAGAGAAGATCAAAGTTACACTGCTGATCAATAGTTGATTTTGCTTGTAAACATTATCAAGAAGAATATAATCTCTCGTTCCTGATACTTGTATTTTGTATCTATTATTATTTGGAATAATTTTTTGGAAATAATCCTTAAAAGTAATTTAATTTTTCCCTCCAAGAATTTCATTTACTTGGTAGTACACTGCAAATTTATTTTAGAAATACGGTGTTGACAAACATGTTTTGCTGCATAAAGGGATTATGAAAACAATTTATACCAAGCAGTAATGGCATTTAAAAATGGCAACATACAGGAGCCATTCGTGCTATTTTAGTACCTTTTGTTTTTCTTAATTCAGGCACGAATGTAAACAAGTAAGAACTAAAAAACTGTAATTATTAAAAAAGGAAACTCCAAAAAAAGTAGTTGTTACTTATATCATGGCAGCACTCTATATTCCACTAACTTGTGCAACTCATCCACTCAGTTAAAACCCAAATAAATTCAGTGCCATTTATGACACACTCAGGATTTGTTGAGTAACTTGCAACTAAGAAGTATTTACAACTACAATTGATTGCTTTCAGTTACAATATTCCAATCCTGATACTCAATCAACAAACTACTGCCAGACAATAAACTAGTATTAGTTTAAGTGGTAATGCTGATAGAATAAATTCAGGGATTATTTTATTGGTGATTATTACTCGAGCTCCCTGTGGAAAGCCTGAAGTATACATCCAGCTTTGTTTTTTTTCCTGGCAGGCCAGGTTAGAAAATGCAGTTTTTGATAGCTAGCTTGACAAAAACTAGCCAAACAGCGTGCAGGATTAATTAGCATAGCAAGGACAATCAACATTGTGGCCACCACCTACCGAATATAAGAAAAAAAGAATTTGATTTAACTTTGGCTTTCAAATTTATCAGCTGGAAATGTGACTAAATTTAGCTGTGATTCAATTGATGCTGTTTATTGAGGTCTATTCGAGGTAATTGTGCAGGGAACAAAGGAATAACAATATTGATTACCGAAACTGAACTAAAAAAACATTCCTCTGTGGCAATCAGCTTGTCTTAATATTGATCACCGAAACTGAAGTTGAAAAACTGTTCCTCTGTGCTTTTTTTCTGCCTTGACTTATTCCTCAAAGTGACAAGAAATCCTTCACACTATTTAAAGGAATTCATTGTATGTAAACATAGTCTTTTGCGGCTGCACAGAGATTTTAGTGCATAAAAAGCGAAGAATATAGAAAAAAACATGTCTTTATCCTATACTACTATAGAGTTGTCCAAATATCAAAGAAACATGCACCTTTTGAACAGAAAGCAATGAAAGAACTGTTTAAGCCTCATACGTGTTGTTTAACTTTAGTAAAATGGCCGCTCTCGCCCAAGGAGTTTGCCCCCTCTACAATATGGCGCAGATAATTATGAAGACTTGCGGCTAAACACAGGAATGGCTCCGCCATGTTATTGGTTGAAACACAATAGGGCTGAATGTGGTTGGCGATTCTTGACGATGTCTTCACAAATGACTTCCCTCGACTTGGGGTATCTGCCGATTGAGTTTCGACATGTTACGTCATGTTCCCACGAAGTTATCTCGTCTGGACACAATAAAGAGCGGGAAAATCGAAGGTTGACGATAGAAGACTGAATATTCGCACTATTTTTCAAAAGAGATAAAAACATTTCCGTTGAAGATATCCTGATCGAACCGGTAAGTATATTTAAAGCGAGATTAACTGTTTTTCATTATTTTTCTCTTAACATTACTGAATGTACACCCTTTATTTTCATAAAAATTTTTCGACCCAGGTTTTTATTTTTTTTTGCAGTCTATTTTAGGCAAAAATATCTTTGTATTATTTTAAAATTATAGCTTAAGCAATACATTTCTCACAAAAATACCGTAATAAAATGAAAATAACCGATTCTGAAGTTTTTTTTTTTATTTACAGTACTAAGTTTTAATAAAATAGAACTGACTAAATCCAAATTATATCCAAAAGTCATTCTGACAATATTCTTTAATAGTTTCGTAAATTGCAGTCACGTAATCTTTACAAAATGGTATTCTTATATTTGATAATTTATATCTGATGTGTTATTGCTCTGGCTAAGGGAGTTGCAATCACCCCTATTCGAAATCTAGTTACTTCTTTGCAGCTGAAAATATACCTGGAAATCAATCGATTTTAGTATAAAACCTTAAGTCGGTTTTGCAATTTAGGTATTAGATTTCTTTACTATTTTTGATTGGTTGTACTGAATGCGGGATTTTCCCTTGATGTATGCTATTTTGATACAGAGTTAAACGCATAGAATCTATCGAAAATTTGAGAATGTTAACGGCTTCTTTTCGAACCTACATGAACATTTATAGACATTACAATGTAGTTAAAACAAGCGCTTCAAATTGTTCCTCTTCATCTAATATAAACCCCCATTTAATGAATCAAAATCATCTTTTTAAAGAAGAAAACGAGAACATAATCAATATTCTATAAACTATTTCATTCTTATTCTTTACATAGGTAGCTGCAAAATAATGCACAACTGCACTACAACAATAACAGCCACTCATTACAAAGAAAATATCATAGCCGATGTTTGCTACACACACTATGGACATGATGCTGATTTGCAACACTTGACACTTTCAAATGAAAAGCATTTGGAAATTGCAGCCAAAATAAAGCAAGGTGTAACTCGAGAATACATTTTAAATGATGTGCGAGAAAGTGTTACTGAGGATTTTCATCCTCATCACTTGATAGAGCGAAAGGATGTAGACAACATCCAGAGAGCATCTGGACTTGATAATGTTCACCGGCATGTCAATGACCAACAAAGTGTGTTATGTTTGATAAAAGAGTGGCAGAGTTGTAATGGAATGGAGAACCCCATACTGCACTACAAACTGCAAGGTGAAGAACCAGAAGATGGCTACGACTTGGCAAAAGAGGATTTTTTCATTGTGATACAGACTTCGATTCAAAAGAGAATGCTTGAGCAGTTTGGTGCCAATGGAGTCTGTATAGATGGTACCAATGGTACAAATGCCTATGACTTTATGCTAAATATAGTCATGGTTAATGATGAATTTGGGGAAGGTTTTCCAGTTGCTTGGTCTCTATCCAATCATGAAGATTTCATGACAACTTTTGGTATGCTTCTTCAGGGAGATTAAGAAAAACTGTGGTGTAATCCATAGTCAATTCATAATGTCAGATATGGCAGAACAGTATTACAATGCTTGGGTTGGAGTTATGGGTGATCCTCGTCCAGCCAAATTACTTTGTACTTGGCATGTTGACAAGGCATGGAACGAGGAACTTAGAAAAAAAATTGGCGATGCTCAAGTAGAGCATGATGTCTATAAAATGCTTCGAACCACCTTAGAGCAAACCAGCGTCAAAGTATTTGAAGACTGCCTTAAGGGCCTTCTAAAAAGATTGTATAGAGGATGTAATACAAAGGCATTCCATGATTATTTTACCAAGGAATAGAGTCATAAGACACATCAGTGGGCATACTGTCACTGGCTAGTTTACAACATCAACACTAACATGTTTGTTGAGGCATTTCATAGGGTGTTTAAGCAGGTATACCTTGGGGGAAAGGTAAACAAACGTCTTGACAAGTGCCTGGTTAACTTGATTAAGTTTGTTCGTGTCAAAAGTTTTAACTGACTCATAGAGAAAACAAAAGGAAAAACCACCTATCGCATTGGAAATATTGATGACCGCCATAGAAGAAGTCTAAAAATGCCATTGTCATTGGTCCAACAGGAAGTAAAAGGCAGGTGGAAAGTTTTATTCAGTGATAATACAAGCAGCTATGAGGTGTACAAGGTTCACCAAAAACGCACAGAAAAAATGTGTGAAATGGTCTGTGTGAATTGCCAAATATGCACCCATTTGTATGCATGTAGCTGCTCAGACTATCTTATCATGATTACGATCTGCAAGCACATACATCATGTCCAGCGCTATTTGTTATCCAACAACCAAACCAACCAATCATATGAAGTAGCTCTTGGTGATAACAGTCCCAATCCAATATCTGCAATAGAAAACAAAGATGACGAGCTCCATTTTATCAGGTCATGTGTAAAGGTTTCTCAATCTGATACGCTTCCATCAAAAAAAGAATAAAAGAGAAGATGCTGGTTTTGATGTCAACACTAGAACAATCTTCCAATGCTGATGCACTCAAATATTTAGATAAGAAATTAACTGAGGCCAACAGTGTCTTCATTACTCTAAACAGTCAACTAGAAGTTCCACAAGTTCTATCATTCAAAGACAACCAAAAAGCACCAGCAAACAAAAATATGCAAACACAACGCTTCTTTTCAACCAAAAAAAAGAGAGAAAACCAAAGTTCGCTATATAAGACCAACAAAGGAAGAGAAGCAGGACTTTAAATATCAAACCTTGAAAATATCAAGTTGATTTCAGAAGGTACTATAAATTACTCATTGCTGTTGCTATAAATATTTAATTATATAACATTGCATTTTGACGGGCATTATCTTAAAATAGCTGTTATAAACTAAGGAACCAAATACCTGGCACTGTCAAAATTTTTCAGTTCTGCAAGCAAAATACATTACCGTAACATGACAACTCTTGTTAGCAGTTCTACTTGCATATTACAATTACGGTATCATTCTTAAATTGTATTTTGATGATTTTTATGTCACAGTTATAATTATTATAATTATAGCATACTTACTATGATGTACTGCTAGATACCATATTTTCTGGTGTATAAGTTGAACCGGTATATAATTCAACCCCTATTTTTTAATGTAGAAAATCCCTCTTTTTTAAATTCCAGTGTAAAAGTCGAACCATAAAATTGCTCTTACTGGAGACCTTAAAAGCACGAAATCCAGCAAGATCATGGTAAAATAAACCAATGACCAACTCAATAAAAACTAAAAAATATGAAGTCACTGGTCATAAAGATCTCTTATTATATTTTGTGGCTCCTAAAGGAACTGTTTGTTTTTAAGCATTCTCAGTTAGAGAAGCCAAGACACTTATCCGCTTCATAAACACTGTTGAAAATCCAAACACATTTTGAAACTTTATAAATGCTACCAATGAAGTTGAGGTCAATTTTTGGAGCCAGTGTTTGGGACTCAAAGTCTTGACTTATACACAGGAAAATACAGTAGCAAAAATTACTTAATGTCAATTCAAGAATTTTAAAAAATAAAGTTTACTCAGAGTAAACAGGATATTAACAATAAATATAGTCCAAACAATGCTCTTGAACTTACAAAGGAATAATGCTCATCCATATCACAGATGAAACAAGAGTTCTTAAGTGGTTCATCAATAACGATGCCTTGAAAGAACTGGTAAAGAATGGTACTCCTATTTTAAAAACTACCTTTAATGTAGACATACTGCCAACTGATATTTTGGAAGCAACGGAAGATGAGCTGTCTTCTATTTCACACCATTTTCGTCAAGAGACTTGGGAACAGCTCCAAAAAGCAGGTAATTTATTTTTTTTAAATTACTACTTGTACTGCTGCTTCAATAATAAAACACAATTATATTGATAACAGTTCTTCATCATCATCAATCCAATTTTGATCCGGTTTTATCCCCGTAAATGAGGGTGGCCGGATTTACCCCACTCTGCCAGCAATCTGACCCACCCCCACTCTCCATCTCGCTCGATTCATTGCATCCTCCTTCATCAAACCAACACTCCTACTCTCCTTCTCCACCTGTGA
>JAPEIX020057288.1:0-11319 GCA_026122405.2 Zoanthus sansibaricus | reverse complement strand
AAAATCGTGGCTTTCTTACCAGTAACAGAATTCATAAAAAAGCAAAATCATTCATATACTCGCAACGTGCTCCTTTGTATTTTCCAAAGTATATTATCTCTCCCGATGGCATCCCGCGTAAACGGCTATCCCAGCCGTCTTGTTTCAATGAGAGCGAGTATTTCCTCTGGAACCCAGGGTAACCAAAAACCGTTACTAAGGTCCTGTTCGTCTGGGCTTATTCTAACTATTCCGGACTAAGAATGAAGTTTTGAACTTTGTTCCAGATTGTTAGGGCGATGAAATATTTGTTTCAAATTTAAAATTCAAAAGAGATTTATCACTAAGACATGTTTCATTTGTAGCTTCGCAGGAAAAGCAACCACAAAAATTTGACAAAGCTCTAATTTAATGAATTCCTATTCCGGAACAGGCCGAAACGAACGCACCCTACAATTCGCCATCGAGTCCAGTAAAATTTTATGTTGACTGTGGTGAAAGCTGAATTCGCTGGGAATAAAAGCAAAATAAATCTAGATTTCTAGTCAAACCTACTTAGTTATCAATGTACCACGCTCGCATAAGGTCGATGCAGTGATCAATTGACACAAGTCCCCACTTGTGTCAAGTACCCACTTGTGTCCCCCCATGAGTCCCCACCCCACTATTGACACAAGTCCCCACTTGGGGTGCGTTCGTTTGGGCCAATTCTGGAATAGGAATACCTGGATTTTGTGGGACAGTCGTTCCTTTGGGAACTATTCTGATTCCAGATTACTTGGAATAATCTTCCGCTCATTCTGCTCCTGATATCACAATAGCCGGAATAATCCAGAATAGTGACGTTACACACACTAACCTGAAAGGCAATAGCAACAACATCACAACTGGCGGACAACCAGCTCGACAGCGAAGAAAATGCCGAACCAGCTGTACTGCCAACTCCATAGCTACTGAAATCCACTTTTTAATTAATCCGGCAAATTAAAATCCAGAAAATTTACATCATCCCAAAATGCATTCCTATTCTGGAATAGACCCAAACGAATGCACCCTAAAACTCGTTTCTATGCCTTCGGCATATCCACGAGTTAAAAATCTAGGTTATTCCAGGTTATTTATCGCGGCGTTTCACTATCTTAGTAGGAGGTTATTATTCATCTTTACAAACACAACAGCCGTAACTGAAGTTATGCAATTAATATTTAAACTCTACTTTTTTAAAAATTACTTTGAACTCGAGAGAGAGTGGTCAAAGTTCGCCATGCTAAAGGCCTGACTGATTATTCATTCGGATTCCACCAGGCCAATCAATTAGCCAGAAAAAAATTGATTTCATACAGTTAGAAATCCTAATTTGAAATCAATCTATTTGAAAAAAGAGGGAGCATAGTTGGTGCTAGCTTTGGACCATAAAGTTCCAAGTTCGATGCCCGGCTCTGCCGAGATTCGAATACTTGTTCGACCAAGTCTAACTCATTTTCCATTTTTTTGGGGTAGGTAAATGAGTACCAGAATCTTCTGAGAGTTAAACTGAGTCCCATCCAGGGGGAGTCAAAGAATCTCTCACGCTTAACACTACAGAAACCAGAGATAAGCACCGGCTCGATGGCCCACTTGGCTCGTAAAGAATGTAGCTATTTGAAAAAACGCATGTTTTTGCTACTAGTTGACTGTGGAAAGTTGAACCTTAATAAGGTAGGGAATCAAAATACAATCTAATAAAACGTACCTGCAGTTGCATAATCCCAGAATGCCAAAGCTCCATGCTCGTGCAAGCATGCCGTGATTATGTCGGTGTCTGATAAAATACCAGTCACATTTGATGCAGCAGAAAAACATCCAATTAACTGTCTGCTATCACTGGAGTAACGCTAAAAAAATATAAAGAGAACAATATTAGATTGTAGTAAGTGTAGGAAATCATGAAGGAACTAATTACAGTAACTACGCTTCAGAATATATTCTTTGTATATAAAATGCCAAAAATAAATTGTTAATTATGCTTAGATAAAGTTTATTACCTTCAACTTTGACTTTAAATCATTTATATCAACAAGACCGTTTGTGTCCTGTGCTACCCACACAACCTGTAAAGGTAGAAATGGTAAAAACATTTTAATTTCTTCTACCTAATATTAATAGACTATTTCCTAATCGCGGTCCACAAATCACAAATAAAACCTTCAGGTGGTCACCATTCACACATTTACTGTACTTTTGAGCAATTAGCCTCGATTTGAAGGGGTTTTGGGAGCAGTGGAACGTAATTGGAAATGACCTATTAAGAGTTCTAATGTCTGATAATGACATTAAAGACAAGAAGAAACTAGGAAAAAAACCGAGCCCCAGATGGGGTTTGAACCCACGACCCTCCGTGTTCTAGTCGGATGCTCTAATCACTGAGCTACTGGAGAATCTATGGTGCTGCTGTTCATTTGTATAAAGAGAGCTAGAAAGTCTGATGTACGTATTGTCATTTTTAAAAAATGATAAATTTTACACCGTAGTGAAAAAGAATCTTTAAACTGACGTTTCCGACTGGAGCCCTTCATCGAAGAACTCCAGTTTGAAACGTCAGTCTAAAAATCATTTTTTCAAACTGTTTCTGACCGATGGAGCATTCCATATTTGATCAATATTGTCAAACATAGCAAAGACAAGGTAACGCCACTTCTAGTATATATTGGTGTCTTGCTACAGTACATGACATCCTGCCATTGCAATTCAGCGAGTCTATCGTCATAGACCTTGGCAACCTTCCAACTCATCACTCTTCTCGGATAGGATTTTGTCCTTTTCTTTCAGACCATAACGGATCATCCTCAGTACTACACATAGTATTTAATATTGCAGTTAACCACACCTTAGTATAGACGATTTGATCAAGGAGTTACAAACGAGGTCGATTTTCAAGTGTATAACCTTATTTCTTAAACGGGAAAATACGTAATTATAAACAATAGTTTAAAATAATGAAATACTGTACCTCCGCTCCAACTTCTCTCCATGGCAACAGATTTGAGTGGTGTTCATACGGTCCCACAAAAACAACCTAACACACAAACAAAACAATTGAGGAATTAAATTTTAAATTAAATATGGAGCCATGGTATTTGCTGGGGGAGAGGGCAAAAACCCAGTTTATATAAACAAGGAAACGGTATTTACTGGGAGAGAGGGCAAAAAGCAAGTTTATTTAAACACGGTAACGGTATTTACCGTGGGGGAGGGCAAAAAGCAAGTTTATAAAAACACGGAAATGGAATTTACTGGGGGAGAGGGCAAAAAGCAGGTTTATATTATATACATGGAAATGAAATTTGCTTGGGGAGAGGGCAAAAAGCAAGTCTATATAAACACGGAAATGGTATTTACTGTGGGAGAGGGCAAAAAGTCAGTTTATATAAACACGAAAATGGTATTTACTGGGGGAGAGGGCAAAAAGTCAGTTTATATAAACACGAAAATGGTAATAATACTGGAGAAACATAAGGAGAGGGAGGAACCATGTTTATGAATTAAAACAAGATTTGATACTTACCGGGAGCGAGAAAACCTTTTTTATAGAAACAAGGTAATAATACTGGGTAGAAGGGGAGCATATCTTTAAAACAAGTACAATTCTTACTGGAGAAACGTGAAGCATAACCTGTATAGAAACAAATTAATGATACAGGGAGAGTGGAAGAAATGTTTTGATGTACAAGGTAATGTTACTTACTGGAGGTTGTGATAAATTCAGTGCGTGAATTAACTTGTGAACAGCTCCCGTGCAGCCACTTCCAACAAAGATAACCGAGTCAGCCTCACTGGCACTTACTGCTTTTCTAATGATGTCCCTATAATAAAGAACAAGTCAAAGTAATTAACACATCTTGCATCATACATTATTCCTTATCAGAGAAGATCATGTACGCGAGAGATAAGCTACAGCTGCTTTGGTTTTATCACCAATTTTTCACCCGTATTGATATACTAAGGGTTGTTTC
Source organism: Zoanthus sansibaricus (assembly GCA_026122405.2). Lineage (NCBI taxonomy): Eukaryota > Metazoa > Cnidaria > Anthozoa > Zoantharia > Zoanthidae > Zoanthus > Zoanthus sansibaricus. The sequence continues at coordinate 7,348 of JAPEIX020057288.1, read as the reverse complement.
CATTTTAAAGGTGCTAATTAACAATTATATCTCAAGGACGAACGGACTACGAGTCAATAGTCTATGAGGCTGCAGGCCGAATGAGCTATTCAAACTTGTAGTCCATGAAGCCCAGAGGTCTAATTGTTTTAGTTTAAACCAACTAATCGGTCAAAAAAGGATGTTCAAATTAAATTATCGATAAAATCCTCTGATATTATAGCAAAATGGGGCTTATTACTATTTTGATCCGCCATATTTTCTCTACTAGTTGGCTATCACAAATAGACCTCTAGTAGAGCAGCCAATCAGAATGCAGGATGCGTGTTAGGTTTATACTAATACAATTTGTTGATAAGGTCTTTAGTTCGATCTCCGGCTCTGCCAGGATTTGAACATTTGGGTGACTTTCTTTTCTGTCAAACTCACTCAAAGTCCACCCTTTCCAGGTTGTTAGTACCAGCATTTGCTGAGACCTAACCAGCGATGGATTGGTGTCCCATCCTGGGGGAGTCAACATCTCTTATCCACTTAACACTAAAGAAACCAGAGATAAGTGTCGGCTCCATGGGCCGCTTGACCAGTAAACAATTTAGCTAGCAAGCAAAGGCAACTGTTTGAATCAGCTTAAGATCTTGATTTTCCACCTGAAAAATAAATCCCAACACAATAATGCCAATCCAAACAAATTTTTCGATGCACGGAACCAAAGGACATTGTTTCTTGAGAAATTAAAAAATAATCAAGAAAAATAACACTAACGTATCAAAAACATATTTACTTCATCAATAACTGCTTTCAAAAAATTATCAATAAAAATTTAAACTCTCAAGGCATATTTGGGCACGCTTTTCTGGAGAAATCATAAAACAATTATATTTTTGCAATTTTTTCACAACCAACCAACCTTTAAAATTTCAAAACAAATCCATGCTTGGACACAATTCTTTATGTATTAATTTACGTTTTACAAGTCCCACTGCTCCCCCCAGCAAAAACAACATTTTTTGTTTTGCTGTCATTGATACAAGAGTGCTCAAAACCGACAGCTAGAGTGAACAATGCAAGGTTTTAAATTTAATAATAAAGACTATATTAAACGCACTACATGCATTAAATGGTTTCCTTTTGTTAAATGGTCATGTGGCAAAGTCCCAAGTTTTTCCAAAGTCCCAAACTTAAGTTTTCATTTTTTGAAAACTGTATTAAACGGTTAGAGAAATGTCACTACAACAAAAATAAGACAATACTTATATAAATAAATACATATCTGGCAACATGAGAAACTCTCTAAGATTTGTTTATTTCATTACTCGAACCTTAATAATCACTGAAAGTGTCAACAGTACTTTCAATTGGTGTGTTGATCTTCTTAAAGACCTGTATTAAGCGGTCACTTGCAAAATCCTTGAAGGTGACCACTTAACAAGGATTTCAATGCATATACAATAATTATTCAATTGTGTTGTATATACTAATTAATCATGTCACTTGCCTCGCTTCATGTCTGTACAGAGTTGTTTGTAATGACGTTACGGTGGTAGTAGTGTGAGTATTACCATAATGTGGCAGAACTTGCTCCCTGATGTAATCTTCAATACAATTTAGGGATCTAAAAACATAAACCATCATAAACAATTACTTGATCATCGACATTCTAATTTAAGTTTGCCAACAATTAAATTCTTTTTAGCTTTACCAACAATGTTACTGGAAAAAAATGAGAAAATGGGATTTGATCAAACAAAACAAACACCAGCAGATGACAAGAACACAGTTCTCCATAAATGGTAAACACAAAACTAACAATCGCAATACTACACATGATGTACTTCAAGTTTAAATATTTTAATTGGTTAAAGCGACGGAGTGAGCTACAATTCTTTATAGGAATTTTGTTTATAATTCTATATTGATGGCAGTATGTATGTTGCATAAAAGTGTTTCAAGTGGAAATATCACATGGTTTGCCTTTGCAAATTTTTTTCTTGTTGAAAACATATAGGCAAAGACAAAAAAAGAAATGCAATGGTGAGCAGATAAAAAGCGAACAGTTTACAATTCCAAGATTGTAAGATAAGGAAAAAAATGGTTGTACAAACTGGTCAAGAAATACTGCTGCTGTAAATCAAAGATATCCTGTGGATGCTTGTGGAGTGACCCGAACATGACTGGCTAAAATTACGAACCAATAAGAATTGACTCAGTGCTTTTCAGAGACATCTAGATGAGCAGTGCTATGATTGGATAAAACGACTTTTATTTGTTAATCTTTTTCCCCGCCACAACCATTCCAATGATCGTGTATTCTCCAATCGAAAAAATGATAAAGTAAAAGATTTCTTTTAAAAAAGGTTGAAACATGTACAACTAGTCTTTGTTGTATCCCACTTGCTTTCCAAAATAGAGATACTGAATACTGGCCAGAAAATGAGTCCAACAGCCTGGGTATAACTGGAAAAGGAAAATCTCCAGGTCTAGAACTTGGAAGTTAATACTCTAAAGAAGGTAGTCTGAAATAGAGAAAAGATAAATCAAGAAGTGAGAAAAAGAGAATTGGAGAATTAATTTGTGAACTCCAAGAGGCGCAAGATTTTGCTACCGTTTTAATACATGAAAAAGTGTGTGAATGTGAAAACGTTTACTAAATAAAAACAATTAAAATTTTGAAACAGATGGAAGAGTTCAGAAGAAAGAAAAAGCTATGAGGATGACTCGCATTATTACAGATGAAAAAATGAAAAATAAAATGTCAGGCAAAACAGATAAATGTAATAAGACCAACGCTGAGATACAAGTTACAAAAGCCCAATTGACTGAGGAAGGTAATCCAAGAATACAACAGAATCAAATGATCTATTGAAAGAATCTAGTGCGTCTAAGGTGTCAATTGTGTCACAGCAAGCAAGTGCAGGAGAGAAAAAATGGTGTACATGATCCTCCAGATATAATCGCTCATTAAGTCATCTGTGATGACATAGAAACTGTCAAAGAAGCTCAGTTGTCCAGCAAAACATGAAAAGAATACCATTGAAAAAGGAGAAAAGGAGAAAAGGCCTTGCGCATAGTGCAGTCAACAACAGCAACAAGGAACTGTTGGTTAATGGAAAAAAGAGCACATCTCAGCACACTTGTTAAAAAATCAATGTCATAACCACAGAGACGTCTTAAATCAATGTAAAAAGTAAAAAAAGGGAATACAATTGAGGGTTTGCTTGGGGGTGAGGATGAATACAACGACTGATCGAAATGTAAAGAAAAGTGACGAAGTGTCACTGATCGCCCAAGTAAAATAAAGTGAAGGGTAAAAGGTGTTAACATAAAAAATAAAAACTTCTACAGTAGCACCAAAACAATCGTGAATGCAGCATCCAAAACTTTTTGCGGATCAATGGTTGGGAGCCTGATTGCGGGGCCTGAGTATTGTTCGAAACAAGTTCAAAACAAGTAAATTAGGGAAATTAGTGTAACCGAGTCTTATCTAAGTGCTCATGGCTCCAACACTGATCCGCTGAAAATAATGACTGTAAAAAGAATAACAATTGAGAATGCGAACAAGTTCTGCTAAGCACTATAAAGTGGCAGGAGTCGGTTCTAAGCCACAAAAGCAACCCTGGTTATTAGGAGTGACAGTATAAATAGACTTGATATCCATAGTAAATAAAAAGTTTGTTTTCTGATTGAAACAGGAAGTCGTTTAAAATTGGCATGATTGGTGTCTTTGATGTAGGTAGGAAATTGGTCATTGAGCTGCAACAGAAAGAGTTGCCTTTTGAACAATGCACGATACCGGTGCTTCAAGTCAGGCTTGTTAAGTATGAGATAACCTATAAAGAATAGAACATATTAGTTTGATTTTTCAACTGTTTGTACCTATCTCAAAGCAACAAGCTTTTCTCTATAGTGCCAAAGCAACAAATTCTCTTATATGTTTAAGCGAAGTAAACCAAAGTGCATGATATAATTGATCATTCTGGAGACGGATGAAGTGGTGGTCAAAGATAGGGCTATCACTCTGGCTCATTATCTTCTTCTTGGGTGTCACCCGATTCGGGGTTAGGCGAACCAGTCTATTGCATGAACCGAGATTCATTTCTGTTTCTGGTGGCGTCCCATAGTTCTCTTGTTGATTTGAATTGGGTGAAATTTTGCAGATAGGTCTTCCTCTGCCTACCCCGAGCTCGTTTTCTATTGATCTTGCCGCCAAGCCACAAGTCTTCTAGCTTTCCTCTCCAAAGGAAGAGCTGATTATCTAGACGGTTGCAACTGTCAGATGTTCGAATGACAAATTAATAGTAAAAACTAAAAAATAACATTAAACCAAATGATTAATTTTGCAATTTCATTTTACATATTATATTGTAATATATGTCAATGTGCTAAACCATATTTAACGCGAAACACGTAAACAATGTTAGAGAAGAACTTTTTTTCGTGGTGTCAGTTACAACCTCTTAGTGAATTTTTTTCGTGGTGTCAGTTACAACCTCTAAGTGACAACTTGAACAGCACAATTATTTACAGGCACTTCAAGAACAAAATATATTTGAGTAAAATGATGTGAATGCATGTTTTGTAACGCTGTTAAGTTATTCACTGTTTAATACAGAGTTTATCAAAACCTAAGTTTCAATAGACAAAAACGTCTGTTAAAAAAAGTACAAATCAGTACGCTTTTGCTCTGCTTACATTGTGAGCAACTTCAGTTCTCTTACATAAAAGCTCACTCCAAAATTATCACGTCTACCCCAAACAAAAAATGTGGTCATAACCTGCAGAAAATTATTGGTTGTTGAGCAAGCAACGAGAAAACTATACTTCGCAAATCATGGGTACAAAAAGATTGTCGCTTGAAACGGCTACAATTTAAGGCTTTGTAATACCCCAAACACATGTTTTGGTGGTCCATGGTTCGTGGTGTTAGTTACCAAATAGTTTATGTGGCAAAAAAGATGCGCAAAAATGCAGTTAATTTGTTTTCCATTGCAAAACATTCATTTCTTGTTTGACTTTGCTCTTAAATCAGTGGGGGCTCACATTACCTTTAGGAGCTGAGAAAGCGACATACATTCAGTACATATTTTAATGTAATTATTAGAACATCTTGGGAAAAAAAATTCAAAGAGACAGATGAAAAAAATTTGAGAGGGAGAGGTAACAAGGAAGAGATTGACTGTGTAAGTTCTGTTAAAAGAGAAAACTCGCCAAAATGTTAGGACCAGAACCAGAAGTTGAATTTAGAATTCTGGCCTTCCTTTCGAGAATGTCTAGAAAAAGAGCGAAGCGCATGGTCTCTCCACGTCTCTAAAATGCTCTGCTAAAAGAAAAATATCATTGAAATTCTTGCAAGAAGTCAAGGATAAAAAGCATTTTGGAGAAAATTACTGCAAACAGCAGAAGACAAGAAAAAAAAAACAAAGCTGTGGAAAGTCTACTAGAGGATCTGACGGACAGACTTTTAAAAGTTAAGAAAGCAAAGATTGTTGACAAAAAAGCAGCCTACTCAGTAACTCAATCCCTGTATTAGGGGCTACTATAAAACAAATCGCTAGCAGAAGAGAGTTGAATAGTTAATGGAAATTAAGCAGAAGCAAGTCTCAAAATTCATTTCTCACACAGAAAGAGTAATGAAAGGTGAAAAAGCTAGTTGGTTCATTATAAAACAAAACACGAGATGTGATGTGGTGAAAAATAAAGACAAAACGCTAATCTACGATTACTGGGCTCAGCAGGCAAGTAGACCAACTAGAAGACAGAGGGGACAGAGAGCAACAGAGGGTCAGAAAGAAGAGACACGTGCAATATGCCACTCAAAGATAGTGCTATATGGAATTTAATTTAGAATAAGGCATTAAAAATACAACTATCATGTAAGTAAAACAAATGTTCTTGCTCAATGTGAGCATTCTCAGGTTTGGCTGGCTTGTTTATTATTCGTGTCTTATGTGCCATCACTTCTTGGATAATAGGCATTGTTTAAGTGATGCCGTTTGGAAACAAGACAATTTAGACCTAATTTTGTTCAGATTAGGTTTAAATTTCGCGATGGAATTTGTGAAGCTGAAACAACGACAATTCAAGCAACTCAAGCCATGTAAAGAGATAGGCAGTCCTGCCTTTGTCAAAATCATGTGGAGTGTAAACATCTCTTTCATAGCTGTATGAAAGACCGTTAGATAGCTCAAAGCAGTGAGGTTCACATTTGAAACTTTTTTACCGAGGATGTAGATTTTACCCTTTGTGAGGAAGTTAAAGGGTTCAAATATTAGTGGTTTATACTTGGAACAACTTGCGAGGAATTGCAATAATTGTGGCGCTAAAAGTTACGGACATCCATATAGGAAAAGCCTACAGGAGCAACTAGCTCTTGTAGAAGAGATATAGTATTAACATATGAAGATAAGAATAGCGAATAAAAAAAGAAAATCTTTCTGGCATCATAAAAACATCTGTAAAGATAATACTCAAGTACACTTACCATTTACTTGTTGAAAAATGGCAAAAAGAAAAATTCCACAAATTTGTCATTAATCTATCCCTCGACTACATAATTCACATACATGATTTTTCTGAAAACTACATATGTCGCTTCCAGGATGAAATACGGCCTGAGTACTGCAATCTATTCAAAGTGACAGTATTTGTTTCCACTGTCTACCGTCATGCCAGCAAAGAAGATAGGAAAGATAGCGCAAGGGAAATGCCTTCCCTTATCAAAGAACATATTTAGCCCTACTTAAGACAACATTCAAGACTGACACTTTGCACTGTACATACATGTACACGTGCCCTTATTTTTTGTTACCTGTGGAATAGTTTGAAGCTGACTGCGAATAAAAAGCATGAGTTTACGGATAGATGTGCTAGGTAGACCAAGTTTAAACACACCTTTTGTACTGTAACTTATCTTATTGTCTGGCTGAATTTGGTTGTCAGTTGATCGTTGCTTTTTTGACGCCAACCATACCAAGGGAGAACAAGATGCTCAATGTGCTAATATCAAGCAACGAAGTATCTTTTAATGAGATGCGATCATAACATCTGCCAAGGACCTTTATGACTACCTCAGCCAAAAGTCCTTTTTGCCAACTACTTCCTTTCCAATACTATCCAAAACATACAGTAACGTTTCCTCTTATGGAACAGAAGGAAATGGGATTGAGTTTATTGGAAACCAGATGGATACGAAAACTTCCAAGAGCAGTCAACACACAAAGATGTTAAAAAAGTTCATGTCAGGTAGATATAATTAAAATCTCCTTTTTCATATTCAGGGCTCGACGTTGTTATATCAAAAAACATGGACGGGGCCATACCTTTTTCTATCAAGGAACAAAAGAAAATGGGATTGAATTTATTGGCAACCAGA
>JAPEIX020057214.1:0-11319 GCA_026122405.2 Zoanthus sansibaricus | reverse complement strand
CTCGTGTAGAAGAGTTATAAGGGAATGTACGAGACACTGTCAACTCAGTCGATTTTCGAAACAGATATGATATAAATTCCATTTTTACTTACTGCGTGTCTTGCTGTAGTTCTTGACAACTTCTAGAAAATCTGTCAAGATTTTAAAGTTTGTTTTTCCTTCTTTATTAATAAATGGAAGATAGGAAACGAAGTATGTTAACTGCATGTGTTCCAGTCGCATCCAAATCACGATGGTTTTTTCGTAAATGATTAACTCCCAACGCAATGCAGCTAAACAAGGCTGTAAAGATATACTTACAACTATATAGAAAGGATGATTTAAGCGAACTAGCCGCCTTCTCTGAGCCATGAGCTTTTATAACGCCAAGGAAAAGGCCTCCAAAATTGCATTTTTGATGCCCTTGCTACGATACTTTGGTTAACTCCAACGGTCGAACCGGCCGAGATGCCTGGGAACGAGCGCATAAGTCAACCACGCCGGGAGACAAACACAAAAAGGGCTGTGTAATTTTGTTGAATTGACAGTGTCTCATAAATATTTTTATACTCTTCTACACGAATAGTTAGCCTGGGTTACCTGTGACCATACCGCTTTTAGAGTTCAACGATAAAAAATGCACTGTATATGCCGAACAAGTTTTGTTTTTTTTAAGACTTTTAAGATTTACCTGGAATCATAGGTAATGGCGATCAAGTGCCAGACACTCTCTTGGATGTTGTTAGCAGTAAGTTCAATGAATCCCGAATTATTCTTGTAGTTCAATCGTGTTTTTATTGCACCATTGCCAACAGAAAGCTGCACCGCTCCATCAAGCAGCTGTCCATCGGAATCCTTCTCGAAAAAGATCCACACCATAATAGTAAACTGCTCTCCCTTTACACGTGGAATTTTATCATTAAAAGTTATGAACGTGTGTCCTGAAGAAGGTAGACTGTATGAGCCATCTGCTTCTCCCAAGATACCTTTCGCAGCCGAAAAATTACCAGAGATAATGCCGGTCGGAAGTACATTTTGGCTGGCGTCATTTGCTCCCAAAATCCGGTCAAGTGGATAAATTGCTATAGGTTTACCTACAATAAGAACAACATCATCAAAAGAAGAACCAAGTACTGTAACGCCTTAAGGGTACCTTTATGTAAAAATGATTTTAGAGAGATTACTATTGTTTTTCGACTCCCACAGTTCTGAAAATCAATATCATAAGCTAATACTTGAAATATATAGTACTTCATTATAGCTCTTAAAAGAAGTCGAACGGTTTTTCATTAATGCTACTAGTTTTATCTAGAATTCCTAAAGAAAGAAAGTTACTTCGCTAAACACATCGGATCCAAGTTGTCCAAATAGTTGTTCAAGCTAAACGTTTAAGTCATTTTCTTCTCTCAAACCTTACAGAGATAGATTTTATCGGTAAGTTGGGGATAAACAAGTCCTTTTTTCCCCAAGGAAAACCTGAACGGTATTTTATAATAACTGTAATCTTTTCCTTAATGTCGTACCCAGATCTCAGTAAGATCGGGGTAGGAGCTATAGGAGATTATCTTTTCCTTCCAGAAACAATTGCTATAATAATTTTTGCTTAACCCAGGGTTAAATTTAACCCACCTGTGAATAACCCAGTCTATGGTTAACTTTAACACTTTAACTCTGGGTTAATCAAGGAGCAAATCATTCTCTAAGAAAAGGTAAATGATTCTTTAAATATACTCTTGTCATTTTCAAAAGATAGAACTTGTTAATCCCAAAATTAAAGCTCCATGTCTTCCCGGTAAGGTTGAAAACAGGAGCATTTAACCCTGGGTTAGTGATAATGGCCTTTTGAGCAACCCAGTCCAGAAAGACATCAATAGACCCATTAAAATGACCTGCTCTGCCAGTTGTGGCTGAATAGCTCCTGTTAAATATAGAATTTATGGATTTAGCAAAACTTCTCATTTACAACTATTAACTACTTTTTAGTTCTGATTTTTTTCAAATATTAACAGAATTTCGGTTGTACAAACTGAACCAAGTAATTTTTTAAATCCTTCTTAGTCATTCGCCAGCACTCAGAGCCACATGACAAGAAAGAGACAACGGTTGCTTGAGAAAAATCCTGAGAATATTTTGGCCGAATAAAATCTCTAACGTGGATCTTTAAGAGAGAACGAGGACAAACAGCTTTGTAAAGGAAATCAAATAGTGCAAGCTAAATGGCTGGGACACATTTTGTGGATGAATCCAGGCCGTATCCCGAGAATAGCATTGCACTGGACACAAACCAAAAAGAGAAACCCAGATCAGATCAAATAGTGCAGGCAAAGACGTATCCCGAACGGGTAGCAATGCACTGGACACCACCTGGAAAGAGAAAGCCAGAGAGGCCCATAACCGCCTGGGCATTACAGTAGAGGCTTGGTTGACAGGGATGGGCATTGCCTGGGACTAAGCTCAGAAGAAATCAAAAGATAAAGACAGGTGGAGAGGTCTCGTAGCTGTCCTATGCCCCACATGAGGGCGACAAGCCTAACTAAGTAAGTAAGTAATTTTTTTAAAATAAACAAACGTCATAAACGTATTTCTGCTGATATAATTTCGAAATGTAATTTAAAGAAATACAGAACTTCGAGAAAAAATATAAGCTCAATATTTTTTTTTCAAAGTTCAGGAACATATCTTAAGCTTACTAATGTAGACAAATGTTTTGCTAATTTTAGTATCATTTGATGACGTGACTAATCAAAGGAAAGCCAATGGCTACGAATGGATAAGGATGTCTAAATATACTACGGTAGCATAATTGAAGTCCGAATGCCATGTACCTCGGGAAAGAAGCTCACCTCCACGCCAAATTAGTAACTAGGTGATAAAACACAATTTAACTTGCTCCAATTCCATCATATTATCCATATCGTAGCTCGGGAAAGAAGCTCGCATCCACGCAAAATTAGTAACTTAGTGATAAAACACAATTTAACTTGCTGCAATACCATTAAATTCAGCGAAAAAAGTACAAGATTGGAACGGACCAATCAGAACAATAAAGTTTACGCCAGGAAACATTAGCCCATAACTCCACTTCTACACAGCTCAAGTATTCACTAATTCAGGTTGTGCAAATTTGATCAAAATTTGCATTTCACACGTGTAATTAAAAGCACCTGTAATTCAGTTACTGCATGTGCACATTTGGACATGCAATTGCACACGTCAAATGATAAGGCCAGATCTCTCCAACTTTCCCTGTCCATCTTGATTCATGGAATCCTTTTTTTGCCAAACTAACATTGTTGCTCTCCTTCTCCACTTGCATCTTCCACATCTTCTTTGGTCATCCTTGCTTCCTTTTACCCTTCACTTCAAACTCCAACACTTTTCTCAAAACATGTCTATCATCTCTCCTCAACACATACCCATACCATATCGATCCATTTGCCATCTAAACCATTGTTTCCTTCAATACCAACATCTCCATCAGTTTTGCACCATACATTGCTCTCACCATTGCTCTTTCAGACCTTCTCAAAATTGCCATGATCTCATTTTCCCTCAGACACCATTTTTGCTCTCATATAACATTGCCGATCTTACACAACTCCGATAAACCATTCCTTTCCTCTTAAGCAAGAACCTGTTTGAATTTAGCAACTTTCCACATTCCTTGAACCTCACCCACCCAATTTTTGCTCTTGCTGTCACAGCTGCCTTGCTACAACCATTTGCATTCACCCTATTCCCCAAATTACAGAAACCTCTCACTGTTTCTACCTCTTCACACAACTCCTCCACTGGTTCCACTAATCCATCAAAGCCTAGCCTTTGTCTGACCAGAGACATAACCTGCAAGGTAATGGGTGGAACTTTTTAACCCATAGACGGGACCCTTACAGGTGCTATCACTCTGGGTAAGAGTGGACCTGGGAGCAATGGTAATTAAGGGGTATCTCCACATTCCCCACAACTCCAGATCTCCCAATCTGGAGCTTTACTGATTTATTGTATAAAGGTTTCTAATTAAGTTTCTCTCCAAGGACCACATTTCTGAAACTCAGTTCCTGTTGACTTAACTAATCAAAGGGATACATAATTTTTAATTGACTTCCACTGTACTTGAATTGCTTTTTACAAGATTTATATTTTTGAATACAGTTTAAAGGACTTGGAACTATTTTAAATGAATAGTGTTGGATGAAAAGTCAGAAATAAAACTTAATTCTGAATCTAAACTTAAAAAATTATTTTTATTCATAACATGGGAAAGTTCTTCGGATCAGCAGTTACTTCACAAGTTAATTGATTTCATTTCCCAAGTTCCTCATCCCCTACAAATTTTATCCTCCTCAAGTCACACCATTCTTAAACTTTAAGTTGATGATGGTAGAAAAGAGTTGATAAACAATTTTTTGAAGTAATGCCTTCAGGGCAGATTTTTCATCTTCCACTTTTTTGTGCAGTTTTTATCTCCAGTCCTTTTTAGGGGTATCTTGTGATGTCTTCCATTTTATTCTTGAAAGTGATAACTAGTCAAAATTTCCTGTCTATTTCTGGGCTAATTTAGATACAGTTACTGCATCTTGGAGGATGCACATGCTTGTATCTGTGGTGAAACTGAGTGTATTCTTCTTTGTGTGTTCGTGTAGACAATTGAAAAGGAATGGAAAACGCTATTTTTTTCGAAAATGGAGTAAAAATGCTTTGTTCTTAAAATATCCAGATATAGATATGTGTGAAAGGGACATAAAGATTTCCTTCATATTTTATTTTGAAACCTTAAAATTGCATTGATTCCAGTGAATTGTCAGTCTGTTTGCATTGTGCAACACTGTGATGAAAGATAAACCCTTTGAGCTATCAAATTTCACCACATATAGGCATTTGAAGTTTTCTATGTGTGTGTTGTTAAGAAATAATGGTTAAATAGTTCACTGGATAATTTAGAGTCCATAGGACAATTACTGTACATTGATGGTAGGAATGTTAGGTTTCTACATCCTGTATAAGGGATGCAAGATTACCTTTGTCTACATTCAAATTTGCCCGTCAAGCCTCATTCATGAGCTTTAAAATCAAAAGAATATGTTACCTAAAACAAGGCTTACCGGGCAAATTTGAATGTAGGCAAAAGAATATTTAAACCGTGAAAAAGGTCTATATGTCTACTAATAACTTTTACAGTGACTATGTATGCTTTTGGCTCATAAATTTGCTCACAGATTTGCTCAAAGTCTTGCTTGTAAGATTCAATCATAAAAGGCTCACGTTTGACAGATTTACTGTGAGTTTGAACAATCGACGAGCAAGCACCTTGAAGAGTAAAAAACTCTTTGCATTTGATGTTACACTTTCAAACTTACAGCTTTGACTCAAAAACATATATGTGCTGACTTTGGTAACTTGTAAGTCAAAACTCTCTTTAAAAAATGTAGAATTATAATTTGACAGTGATTCTCAGTGTTCCTGCATTACTTCATAAACTTCATAGAACTATTCTAGCATATCTCAGAATGTTGATATTATTATTTTGGTCTCTTATTGAATTATCGATTTTGTTTACATTTGAGTGAGTGAGAAATTTAAGCATATTCTGACCCACAACAATAGTTGTCATTCCTTATGCTTCATGTATCCACAACTACAGTACAGTAAAAGTAGACCCACTCTTAACTTTTTTAAAGTTATAATTTTAAGTCAACCTTTCTTTACCTCTCCTAGGTTCCAGGGAAATATCTATAATGTTAATAATAATGCCAACTGAAATAAAGTACTGTTCTTACAATGATAAATTTATTAAACATCTATTTTTGTGACAGATTATTGTAAGAAAAGTGGAATCTGTTTCATCATGCACAAGGGCATTTCTTGATCCTGCAACACCTGATGATTGGGAAATTCTGCAGATACATGCATCCTATGTGGAGAGTCATTTATTGGACCAGGTACGAATTGTATTTCCAGGACAAGAACTACCAGTCTGGATTAACAAGAACACTTACATTCTTATAAGAATTGGTATGTGCTAAAACAGTGACAGTGATAATTTCTAAACTACCTTAACTGTACTTAGCTAAACAACCTTTTAAAAGAGCAAATGCAAATGTAATGAACTAATAGGGAAAGTAAACCAATACTAACTGAAGCATTTATTACAATTATCTGTTTTTTAAGAATACAAGTTGAAGCTGAAATTAGCAGGAATTAATGTCAGTAGCATGGTAGATTGTGATTTAACACAAATTTTATGTTGCTAGTATAACTAATCATATTTTGAAATTTTCTTATTTTTTTTTGTTGGCCTAAGTATTGAATTACATTTTATTTTATCAAATCTACTGTTCTCTATTTGCTTTTCGAGGGGGGCATAAGGGTGGTCCAAAAACCACAAAACCGCACAAAAAATTATAAAAACCGCAATTCTTCCTCCTTCTACATATACATTAAATATACGGCCTGCAGTGTACGCTGATTTAGATGGTAAAATTACTTAAGTATTTTAAATCAATCGCGTTCCCAGAGCCTGCATTCCTTCTGGCCAGCACTGTCTAGAAGGAATGCGGGCTCAGGGAAGAGATTGGTATTTTAAAAATTATATCCATAGGCATAACTCATCTTACTGGAGAGTCTCCAGTTATCTAGGATTATGTATACACTTTGACCTTACACACCTAGGTCTGTTGAGTTGTATGTCGTTTACAGTCCATAATGATGAGTCTTTAATCACTGAAAGTTAAGGTTAGTATTTGGAAGAGGTCAGTAGAACAGACAAAGAGCTCTCCCGAAGCAAGTTCTTGCTCCTACAGTAGCAGAAACGTTTACTGTGAAAACCTTTGGATCATCGTTGTCTTCTTCATCATACTTTCATCAACCTCGTTTTCTGCTTCTTCTAGACCGTTTCATTTTATGTGACAGCTTCTGTTGTATCTGTAATTCAAAAGCAATAGAGATACAATCCTGGACAAAATGTTTGGGACACTTCATTAATTTTGGTTTAAACAGCACAGCAACTATCCTCCCTCTCTCCCATTCAATGTTGCAAATTTGAAATCAGTACACACAGACGAATTGGCAAAAAATTATTTCAACATTATAGAGGGGGCAGGGGGGGGGGAATTAAATAGTACATAACATTAGGGAGTGTCTCATGTCGAGCCATGGTGATCTCCTGGCGTACAGTGCTTTGTCTTACAGCAGCATGGTATCACAAAGTTAACATTCTGTACCTTTACCTAGTGTTTTCCCCTTGTTTAGTTAGTCCCTGTGCTTAACTGTATGCTGTAATTAAAACCACCAATTTAGTGTGTTTGTTTTGAGCTATTGTCAAATTAAGAACATGATAATTATTTGCTATTTCTTTATGTACCCTTCAGTAGCATTTTGAAATGTAAAGATATTTAGGATGAAATATTCAAATTGATACATTTTTATCCTAGATTTCATGGATTACTGGTCTTGAATGATATTGAAAAAGTGTAAACAGAGATACTGTACACTCATTACCACAGTAACAGCAAAATTAGTGGCATATGAACCAAAATTTCTGAGTACTTCTACTCACAAAAAGTATTTTGAAAATGAAATTCAGAAATTTTGAATTTTAGCAAAATATAATGTTTTTGGAACATTATTTTTGATACTAAAAGCACCTTATAAGAAAATTTTTTTGCTTCCATGTTTTTTCGTTATGATATAAATCAACATGTAAAAAGCATGAAATGTGTATCTTGAATGCTTCAGTTCTTTTGTCAGCCACTGAATGGTTTGCAGCAACTGAACCAATCAGAATGCTGAACTGGTTATGAAGAAAGGCGATATTTGTCTCTCGCTCTAATCACCCCCCCCCCCCCCCCACCTTCCCTTTCCTTGTTTTGTCTCTCTCCCCAGGCTTGTTTGTTTGTGTAGCAAGAAATCCATGACTTGATAGCAGCAATAACAGTTTCTGGGAAAAACTTGTCACTGCTTACAAGCAGGCTATTTCCACTGAATCATGAGCCATTGTTTCTCTTCATCTTTGCTTGAGTGACCTTTTCTGGTAATATTGGAACTTTGATGTTATCCAAGAAATCAATAAAATCTCAACTGGTAAAGACGTTTGGTATTACAGGTGGCTTAATAGAATTGATGTTTTCTTTGTCATATTTTAACTTCTTAGGAATGATAGAGCCTGAGGCAGTGTGTGCTAGACTTGAAGAGTTTACAGAGGTCGCTATTGCTCCAAACATCAGAAACAAACAGAGCACAGCTCTTTCCAACAAGCAATCTAAGACAGCAGATAACCTAATGGGTGGAAACAAACAAAGGTACATTGTTGTTTTAGTATCACAGGGCTGGCTAACACAGTGTTGTTTTGACTTTAAATGAAATAACCTTTTTTCAAAAATATTATGATGTATTTTGAGGTTAAGTTTGTACCATGATGGTAAATGGTAATTATAACATTTTAGTAAATAGCAGAAAGGAAAGCTGACATGATGGCACGAAGAAGGGGATGGCATGCTCACTGTAATTAGCAAAATTTATGAGGCGCGTGGCCCTTTTTTGTAATACTAGTATTGTTTGTAAGTGAGTTATACAAGCCTGGCCCCAGGCAGTAAGACCGTAAGAGAAATAGGGAGAAACAAAAAAATGATAGATATGAAGCAAGGTCGAAAATGGAGAGAAGTGTCTCAGTCCGGCTATAATTCCGATATTTCTACTTATTTTTGAAGCAACATAGCTGATGTGATGTTTCCAGGTAAGATTACTGTCTAACAAAACTCCAAGATACTTTACATATTCCTTTCGCTCAAGAGCTGCAAATCTGTTAATTTGGTTGTCATATATTTTCAGGGTAATATCATAAATTTTCGTTTTTGTTAGGAATGAAATATAATGAAGTTCGTTTTCTTTATATTTAGGGATAGTTTGTTGGCACTCAGCCAGTCGTGGACTTTGAAGAGTTCAGTGTTAACAACGGTTTCAAGTGTTTCCAAATTTTTTATCTGCATATAATAAATTCGTATCATCGGCAAAAAGAGATAAATCAAGTTTGGTTGAGGCCCTACAGATGTCATTGACATAGATCAGGAACAGCGGTGGTCCATGCCTCAGGCCTCAGTCTTCCTTTCTGGAAATTAATGTGATGCTCAATTTCTGTAGTTTGGATTCTCTCAGACAAATACGAACGAAACCAGTCCTGGACTACACTGCGGATACCATAATGATACAATTTATGCAATAAAATTTCATGATCGACTGTATCAAAGGCTTTTTTAAGATCGCTAAAAACCCCACATGTAAACAAACTCTTGTCCGTTGTCCATGTTGTTTTTAATTTTACTCACTGTCCAAGATAGTATGTTCAGTTGATCACTTCTCGTGGAAGCCGTACTGGGATTCAATTAAGATGTTGTGTTTATATAGGAAACGTTTTAATCTATCACACATCAATTTTTCAAAAATTCGATTAAAATTTGATAAAAGTGAAATTGGACGGTAATTACTAGGATCGATTTCATTCCCATCTTTAACGAGAGCTGTACCCATAGGGTACATGTGCGTGCTAGGCAGAACTTCATGATTGAGATCAATTGAGTGCTTGCGGTGCAGATGGCGGTTTTATTACAAAAGTTTACTGGCGGTTTAGGCTGGCTGCAACGCAGACTTGGTTCGGTTTGTTTTGAAAATGATTCGAACAATATACCGAATAGTTGTTTATGAATAGACTTATGGGCCCGTTTTGATAAGGAAGCTTGTTACTAAAACAGAGGATGTGCATAGCTATAATACCAGATAAGCTTACTAAGGAAATTTTTATGATGAATTTTCACTATTAAAAGCTCAAAACATTTCGTTTTCAGGAAATAGTTCATGTATTTATAATTGCTTGCCAGCGAGTTTGGGAAACGAAACCAAGAAAAACTTTAAGCAACAAATGCAAAGGTTACTGAAGCAGATACTTGTAAACGTAAACGATTATATTGGTATTGATGAAATAATCTCGCGGTTGCCCTATTCCCTTTATAGTGTTTAATATAAAAGAACGATAATACAAAATATTTAAACGTTTACAAAACAAACAAGAATGCATTGCTATTCTCAGTTATTTCAATTTGTTTTTCTGAACTCCTTCTTGTATATTTTTTTTTCTTCCCATGTAATTAATGTAATTTTAATAACGTGTAATGACATACAGCGTACTGAAACAAGCAAAAATGTAAAAAGCTTAGTGAAGATAGACAATTAAGCGAAAGACGCAACGATCCAACGTGGGGTTAAAATGAACTAGAATATTGGATTGAAAGGCAATGAAAATTATTGATTAATTGATTATTGTTTATTGTTTCAAAGGAACAGAATAAAATTCATGTTTTCTTTCCACGTGCCGACATTTGCACGTGGTCAACTAATGTATCATTAATTTTGTTCTATTGTCCGGTCTAAACCCAGAGCCCTTCTTCTGTTTAATCTCTCAAAGCTTTCAAAGTAGTGATACAATACACATCTTTCGTTTAAACAAGCTTTAAAAACAGTGATATAAAATATATATTTTCCATTTAAACCCCCTTGAGGATCGTTGCGCTCTCGAGACCAGCGCGTCCACCTCCTTCCCAACCTGATCAGAATCGGCCTTCACCACCCCTTCGCCGCACTTGAAGCCATGGTCTCATGGGCTTCCTGGGCGTGTTTCGGGATGACGTTGCTCTTTCACCTTCTTACGCAGCCCGCGTGACTGACAGCCCAACCTCTGCGAATGTAATGGAGAGCGCCTGATCTTCTTGCTGGCCAGAGACAACCCTTCCGAAAAGTCGCTTCCAGTCGTTGTCTTGTTGATCAATGTTTCCAGTACGAGGTATGGGCAACGCATGTCACAACCACCTGTGCAAATTGCATGCCGTGTCGGTCTTGGATTGTCAGAACAACACCGACACTAGCCTGCTGTCCGAATCAAGCTCTATGTCTGCAATACCCAAGTTTGCCAGTTCGATCCCTCTCATCATCCAAGTAACGCCACATGCAAAAAGGTGACATGCCTTGCTAAGCTTCGAGCCTCTGTTGATGACATCCTCAAGGATGGAATGATTTGTCCAGATGTCTTCGTTGACCTGTGGTGCTTTCGCCTAAGTCCCATGTCACGCTCTGAAGCCGTCATGCAAAGTTTGAAGTGCCTATCAAGTTGTGGAGGCCAGCTGTGTCCTCGTTCCACATGCTCCATCTCTGCCTCCATGAGGTAGGTATAGCCTGATTAAAGCAAGGCTTCTTTCAAATTTCCTACGGTTGTTTTGGGGTTCAGCGGGGTGACAGGAAAAGGCAGGTCTGCCCGTTTGAGTACGGCGACAATGAGTTTGATGAGTGAAGCTCTGC
>JAPEIX020057188.1:0-11321 GCA_026122405.2 Zoanthus sansibaricus | reverse complement strand
CTGAAATGGCCGAAAAAATAAGAACATTGAGCCTGAGCTAAATTTTACTGGTTCTTAATAAAAAAAAAGAGTGTAGCCAATCATCAGCGCAAAACCTGCAAATTTGGGCAGCTATATCTCACGGTATTTTATCCAAAGGTTTTGAAACTTTCTGTATTTAATACTTTTGAATTGATCTCTTTAGAAATGTAAAAACTGGTTTCTCTTTATCGGCACTTTAAAAATAGAAGTGATTTCGCTCTGTGATTAAATTTTATTTTTAGACAACACGTCATTCGAATCACCTTAACACTTTACCGAGAAAGAATTATTTTTTAAAAAGTAATTTAATATTTCACGATTGTTTCTTAATTTTTGCTTGTTTGAATTTGCATGTGCCCCTCAACAACTTGTCAAGTACAATATGTACTTCCTTTCAATCTGTGGACATATCTGTCTCAACTGACAAAAACTGACAGACAAATTGTCGGCATTTTTCTGCAGAAAGCGAGAAAGTCCTGTTTTAGAGGGAATACGACAAGCAGGATTATATAATTCGTATTTACAAATTCACCTAATTTATCAAAGTGTTCGATGTTTCTTCTGTCTCCATTACAAACCCAAGTAGCGTTTCTAGTGACAGATGATCGCTCAGCCGTGACATCAATTAAATAACGCAATTGCAGCCACGCTGTGGTAAAAAAGCGATTATCAAATAATCAGATATTTTCCACTTGAACTAGCTTTCAATTTTTCATTCGATCTTTGTGATATCAGATGACAGAAAAAGCTATGTGATCCTATTTGTCCCATGACAAGTCACTTTTCAACGACACACTTATCCTCTTGTTGATAATAATAGTTTTAAAAAACAGATATTGCTGTGCGGCTCCCATTGCGAAAGTATTTAGCTTGGTTGATGTTTGGTGATCACATTGCAAAGAACTGAAGGAGCTAAACCTTTCGAGACTTTGATTACAAAAAGGAAGACTAAAGGCCACTTATTTCTCTAGCAATCTGCTAGCTTAGTCAGCTTCTAATTGCAGATGCATAACCAGTATCTCAGAACGGAAATCATCTGCTTTGCAAAGTTTGACTTCCATAGTCATTCATTCAAACGATTGAAAAGGGAAACCTAACTTTTAAGAATTTCAAAACAATGCTATCAGTTAATATTTGGTTGAAAGATGAAGATATGGCTTAGTTTTCTATTTTTGATTACAGAATTCCTCTTTCGCGGCTATTTTAAAACAATAAACAATTATCTTTATAAACTAGAGCTGCAAAGAATAAGTTTGGGCAACATCTATTTGTCCTATTCGCTACCTTGGCCACCACCAAAATCATCACAATTAAGCCTTTTTAATGGTCAATATATAGTTATTCAGCAACTCCCGTCTTACTACTTAAAATATATTAGAATATTTTGACAGTTTCAAAAGCAAAGAAAGGCAAATACCTGAAAAACTTGTTTTATTCAGCTCATTATTTTGATGGGAGTACATTTGTTGAGAATATGCTTATGTTTACCTTGCAAGTTAAAAATCTGGTGATTTTTATAACTGAAAGCGAAAGTTTTAATATTGTCACGTATATCAAAAATTGCAAATAGTATAAATACACGCTTTTTTTTATAAGAACCAGCAAAGTTTATCGAGGTTCAATTGTTCTTAATATTTGGGTTATTAGTCCGGCCTCAATTTGTTTTTAATTTGTTCTTATTTTTGTGAGGTGTTTCAAATTATGAGAAATCAAAACAAAATTTGTCAGTTGGAAGAATAGCAGATAAAAATGGCCGGAAACGGTGCTTCAGAGTTTTTAAGGTGCACATTGCAAACGTAAATTACAAGATTCAGTAAAAGTTTCTGCCAGAAACATTTTCACTTTCAGCCAGAGCCTGAGTTTGTTCTTAAAATTGTTCTTAATTTTCCGCCAATCTGAGCCTCATTGTTCTCATAAAGTTGTTCTTTAATGCGTGCATTTGCAATCATGATAGCGTCAGGCTCGCAACAAAAGCTTGTATTTTCCCACTCGCAATTCCATATTACAAGCAACAGAAAAATATGGCAATTCAACTTACTTTTGGAGGTTTGAATGGATAATCGAAAGGAAAGTGTATATCGAGGAAAAACACTCCTCCCTCATAAACGGATCCCGGCGGACCGAGAATTGTTGAGTGCCACTCATACAATGTGTCTCCTTTGGGACCGGCGCTAAAAGTAAAATTGTAGCAATTAAACTATACTTTTAGCTTATCTGTCAATTAACTACCGGCTAATTTAGTAATTAGTCAAGGTCTAAGTAAACTTTTAATTAAGCCGGAACAAACTTCATAAGAATAGGAAAACAGAAAACACAAAAGTACCCAAACGTGTTTTAGTTGATTTTCAGCTATTAAGAATATATGACAGTTCAAAACAAAACGGAAACTTTTTGTCTTTGAGTTTGAGCTTTAAATAGATAAAAAGGAAACTTTGAGCCTTAATAGATTTTACTGCCATACTGGTTCCATTATAGCAACTGAAAGAACTTATTTCATTTGACAGAAATAGCTGGGTTTGAGTGTTGAAAAATAAGCCTCACATTACCCTCTGGGGCAACGCAAGTGTGCGAGGACGTTTTCATAAAAGCGGGAAAAATTCGCACCAAACTCGCACGTACGCCGTCGCGAACCGTGAACATCGCTTGTCATTTTTATCATTTGGAACGAATGGGACAGAGTAAAAGAAAATAGATTACTTCTACTCTCAGGATAACCAAAACAAAACAACCAGTTAAAAAGTGAAAAGTGAGCGGTCATAAAATATTGAAAATTAAGGGTATTTTTAACAGTTTGTAAACTGCAGCAGGTCACGTTACTGTAGGTGTAACATAAAGCCATAAACCCACAAAACAACATCATTCGCAAGGTTTTTACATGCACAAATACAAAAATGGAAATCTTGAATTCTAAAATTATATGTAATCTGGGAGTTTTAAAACAAATAATGTATTTACAAGCTTCATGAGTAAGAAACCGGGTGATATTCGATTCTAAGTTTTCTGACTACTTCATCCTATAGTTGTTACTGAACCGGCTGTTGCCAAATGGCACATCCTGCAACTATGTAACTACAATAATAATAATAACAACAATAATAATAATAATAATAATTGCATTCCACAAGTTCAATGTTATCAGACAATAATTTTAATAAGTAGTTACCAGTTTGAAAATAGACAAAAAATAAAGATTTGTTTGTAACCTAATATTAATAATAACTTTATCTGTGTCTCATAATTATCTAACACAACAGTAACAGATTTGTCAGACCAAAATTTCGGATTGTCTTAGGAAATTTCTGAGTGTTTTTATAAATTATAATTTGTCTAATATTAACAACATGTGAGGTAGCTAAGGAATGCTGGAGGAATCCCATTCACTCTAATATACAATACAATACAATGCAATACAGTATAATACAATATACAACATAAAATAATCATATACAATACAACACTATACAATATACAACACATTACAACACAATACATTACAATACAAAAGAATGTGTAGGTTTTTGCACTTCATAAACGCGTTGTATAGTTGTGAATTCACACGATTCTGATAGGCTGGGTAGCAACATCACGCAAGTTATTCTGCATTTTTTACGAGGTGTTAGAACATTCAACAAACTATTTTGGCAGCTTTTTCATAGACCAGAAATATCATTCATTTTTATGTCAGTAGATATTGTGTTTTTTACGCCGCATTACGTTCAATAAATATCCAATTCAAGTGTATCTACTCAATCTTCAGGAGAATATAGTGTTCTACTGTCGGTTATGCGAACTTTCTTTCAGCTTTATACTTGACTTAGTGATAGTTGTAAATGTACATGTTTTTTATAAAATCAAAAGCGAAGTAATTGCTTTAGAAATCGAACAAAACTGAAACATTTTGTGTTAAAAGAAAAACGATTAGGTGTTTTGGCAATAGATTACATTACTGCTATCAGTTGTCATATACAGCGTGTCAAAAATGTAAAATCGTCTGATGAAAACTGAGACGCTTTTTTGTGTCATGAGATTTGATGTTTTAATTTTGCCTTCAATCAGGTGGTGGTATTGATAACAAAATTGTATTTCCAGAGTTAAAAATTTTTAAAAAGAATCTTCATCCATTTAAGCTCTTCTAAATTTGCTACTAGTTTTTGAGGAAAATTATGCCCCACAACATAATCACTTAGGATTTTGATATTATTTACGTAATTTGTTCATTGTGGAAGATGGTAACAGCGGCAACGCGACTAAGTCCATAAGTGCCATGCTTTTTGTTATTTAAAATATTAATGTCTTTTCAGGGTTATTCAGGCAGGTGCTTCACGTAGCAATAGATATCAGTTTATATACAAGCGCAACTAAACTAATGCCATCAATAGCTATATAAAGAGATTTATAGAGGATAATGTGTGTTAAGAAGCAATTTTTTAGGAAACTACCGTTCTCATCAGTGTTTTTCAATATAGGCTAAAACATGCAATCATTTTAAGATTAATATAGTGGTATATTTATAAACCAAAATATTGGGTTCTCGACCCGAACTCTGGCGCGGTGGACAGCTTGTCGTAAGAGTACTGCAAATCCATAACGACTTTAAAGTTAGCAAAACAAAGAAATTAAGCACACGTTAACACACGTGGTGGTATTAAGCGTTATTACTCGAGAACAAACCATAGAATGTTAGAATACAATAAGCACAGCTGGTGTTTAAAGTCTTTGGTACTGCTCATCTTGTACGGTTTCGAAAAATGCTTTGTGATTTATTTTTGTAGAGGCCCACGCTTTAAAACTAACATTTGATAAGGATATGTTTAGATTGCTCATCAATTATTTTTATTTTCTCTTTTAAAAAGTTAAACATTTAAGAGTTTCATATACGATGAGAGAAACTATCAGTGAGTTTGCGGTACCTGCAGTTTGGTGGCGGATCCAGAGTAATCTCAGCCAGTTCACGTTGGATCCTACAAGGAAGAAAGGTACTTGAGTCGCACCCCTTTGTATTATTCCACTCATCTCGTGAAGCCCCGAGGGCACGATGATTGATAAATCCATTTTTGTCATAAAATTGTGGGAGTGCTTTGTACAGATTAACTGGCGAAGAAAGCCCTGATTTAATAATTCTTTCACTGGTTGGGTTACTATATAACCTATAACAAGCTGTTTAGCAAACAATCTGCCAATGAATATTGAAAGGAAGCACGATAAAGTTAAAATGCAAACGAGCTACGGGCTTCAGCTTTTTATACACCTCTTCACCTCACTAAACTCCTTGAAGAAAACTTCAACTCACCGACTGCGGGGTGATTTGAAATTCGATCAAGTTACTAGAGTGTTCATGTCTCCATCCACGTAAATTCAACGGATTAGTGACAGATTCAATATTTTTTTATTAATTTCTCCTATCTTTTCATTAACGATATATGTATTACCTTTTGGCGGAAGCAGAGGTAGATTTAGGAATTCGAGAATTTCCCGTTGACTTGTGATCTTTCTTAGAGGTGGTAGTAATAGTGTTGGAGGGAATGTTGTCTCCTCCGGGCTGAACTCTGGTACCAGTTTGTCTTTCTCGTTGAGACATTTCCACCTACTCTGAGAGAGACAGGAAGAATAATCAAGGGTTTCGAAATATCAGAATTTCGATAGAAATTAATAAAGTTGTAAGTTCCCGGTTCGACTGTTTGACCATGAATATCTGAACAATAGAATTTACTGAAAGAGAGAAAGCAAGGGGTCCAGCTCTTTAGACAGAACCATTTGGTCTGTTTAAGAAAGTTTGGTTGATAATGTCTAACAGACCATTCATTAGTCTTAAAATAACTTTCTCGGTTCAAAACATAAGTTAATGAAACCACAAGAAGCCACCACTTCAAGTTATTTTAGACTTGAAATGAAACCCTCGTGCCTTGAACATGGTGAATTCTGTTCAAGAACAGAATATTTCAAATGGCGAAATCTCAACTTTCATTCTTTACATTGAATTCAATTTATCTCACAGTAAACGACAAAGAATTCTGAAATCTATATGTGGAGTTTTGGGCCAATGACACTTACCTAAAGCCAGAACGAGAAGTTTAAAAATAAGAACTGATCCTTTCCGACGTCACGAATGCTACAGTAAATGTAATGGAGGGCAGATTGTGGTGTCCGCCTGCGCGAATTCTTTCTACTTGTCAACAGGACGTCACTAATTAGCAAGTGACGTTATGAAAGACTAATTTAGCCTAGAAGATAATCTCGAAAAACGGACCAATGAGTTTCCTTATTTGAATAATTACAAGACGAAGGAGGGCGGCTCGAGTATTGTAAAACAGCTGGAAACAGCTTCGAACGGTTTAACAATAGGATCTACCATTTGATTGGCAGTGTTCAAAAGGACAATTGTGTTTGCAACCACTTCAGCGTACTTGGTTTCCTAAAAAAACTCTTTCTTATTCGACATTTACCTAAAACAAAAAACAAAGAGGGATTTACTGGTAATCGCTATAGAAACGATAACACATATTCAGAAATATTACCTCGGTAATTTATGAATCAGTTAATTTATTTCTTAAACCGAAAAGAACCGGCATAAACAGATCAGTCAAAGTGAAATAGCCTTAAGGCTTTTAAAAAAGGCGAAACAGTACAACTTAGCAGCTGAATCTCTTGTTGAGGTTTTGAAATTAAAAAAGTCGGATATATTAATCTTAATTACACCATGTTAAAATATATTTAGCCCCTTTTTTATCTAATTATCGCGTTTTTTATTAAAACATAAAAAAATCAGAAATTCTGCATTTATGTTTTGTTAACACTAACTGACATCAAAAAATTGCAGAATTTATTATGACATGAATAGGTGACCAAACAATTGGCTTATTTTATATTTACATTCTTCCTGGGAAAATATTTGCCCAAAGAAAGGAGGTGCTTTCAACCGAAAGGTAGAAACATTGTAAAAATATTTGCGGGCGAACAAAGGTCAGAAGACAAACCACGGCATTAGCGTTGGATATTGGAACTGGAAGTCAGTTCCGCGTGATTAATCAAATAACAGCCCAGAGAGGAATGAGATTGATAAGACGACATTAAGTTCTACTTATAAAAACTGTTTCATTTTCCTATGATAGGTCAGTCAATGATAAACATAAATATCTAAGATTTTATAAAACAGGAAGTCATCTTGAAATAGCTTCAATTTACATCCTGTGGTATCCTTGGCTCTCATGCTTTTTCCCTTAAGCCATTAAGGACAAAAAAAGAAGGTTACCTGATTGAAAACAGTTTCAGCAATAAACCGAAATTATCTCGCTCAACTTGCTGAAATACCAAAGCAATATCTCGCAGTTGTCACGTCAACGTGCACTTAGAAGCACGTAAAACCACATACGACTTTACGTAACACCTTGTCAGCCAAATACTGTGAACTGAAACAGTATTTATAAAAGGAAAAAATTGCTTCCAGTCTGTTTGCTCTTCAACCTATATCAAACAAACTGTAGTCAAAATATCTCTTTATGACAGATGTCACTGCCTCGTGAATTACAATAGAAGAGTGACGCCAAGTTAAACTATTGTTTGGTTTAGATTTAAAGTCTATTTACGCTCGAAAAGTTCTTAAAATCCCAGTGGAATATGGCAATAACTTATTTCGTTGTTCTTTGGGTCAAAAGCGTTAATTAATAAGGTATTAATTACTGAATAAATGGCTAAACTTTAAATTCTTTTGTGGAAGTGAATGAAGAGATTCTCATCCGTCTTTAGGTGGCGTAGTGACAAGCGTTGAGGTTTGATTTGAACATATGCAAATTCGCCAATGTGGTAGTGATATTAAAGTTTTATAATAGTGCAAACAAACAGCGGGAATGGTCAAAGTACCTCTATATTGTCTTACTAATAAATCATAAGCGATGCAAACAAACTCAGACGCCCATAAGCTGGTAGTGCTTAATGCTAGGAAATAGACTTGCCAGTAGAAATCAAATTCGTCTTTTCACAAAATCATAAGCAAGTAACTTGTTTGGGTATTTGAGAACTTGAATCTTGATGTATTGAATGGGTTTTCTTCTGCCTTGCGGACATGTGGAGTAAAATTAAAAATTTTTGTGTACAAGTGTTTTTGAAGCATGATCCAGTTTTAGAACCAATATAAAACCAATACGAGGAACAAAAAATATTTTGCTTACGACTACGTTCAGTGCGGAAACCTGTCTTAAAAACGTTAACCTCATAGCTAACAATTATACAAAGTGAATCCATGAAAAAAGTTCACTTGTATTTTGCAATAACTGTCAAATGAATAGCAAGAGTATATTTACCGTATATTTTCTTCAACTTTCAGATAGTAAAAGCTAAACAAAAACTCGAAGTTCTGGAGTCCAGCGTTCTTTTTGTCTTGGGTAGGGTTTTTTAGACTTTAAGTTCAAACTATCATGGTGAAAAGGAAAAGACAATCCTTGCCCGCCGATGACTAAGGTCTCTGATTTCTTCAAAATATTAATACAGTACTATGAAACTAATCTTGTATAAACAAAAGCATCTAATGAAGTTCTTTCAATAAACAAAAACCACCAAGTTTAAGGCTATCAAACCAAAACGGTTGACTTGATAGTTTAACATTTTAGAGAGAAAGATGACAAGAAACAAATTAGTCCAAAGAAACAAACAAGACAACGAATTTTTTAACCTATCAGAGGAGGTCTTGAAGAGATTCGAAGCGTCAAAAATAGGAAAAGCTTTCATTTACTAGGCAGTATCTTCTGGTCAACTTGAAATGCTAAACTGAACGTATTTTTTCAACTTTGCAAGTTATTCTTACATTAACAGAGAGACTCATTCAAGGTAGCAGCCACAAGCTTAGCTTTTATTAAAAGTTAAAATTATAGTGTATAATGTAAAGCGGACAGTAGGACACTCGGCATATTGCACCGAACCAGTAGTGCTTAATGCTGTGTCTGTTACTGTTGAGTTAAGAAAAGATACAGGCTATGAACGGGTCAGAGGGTTAATTGCTACAATATGCATAGAATAGCTCTCTGAATTTAAACCGCAACCAACCACAAAGCTAATAACTATTTTGCGAATGCAGTTGAATAGGATAGACTTTCACACTTAACTTGCAAGTACACTCTATCTAAAGTATTGGCGCATAAATGCCAAAAATTTAACAGTCTCATCTAAATTAAGAACCATTCTCGATGCCGTTTAAGTTCCTTCTCCGAGTGCGAATATTTAACAACTTTCATTGTGTAATCATGTTATCATTTCATATAATCAAATAGTGTTATTGTGCTTAATTCTGTTCAAGTGTAAGCAAGGGTAGTTTATTTGGTCGTACTTTGGAAAAAGATCATTGAATATCTAAAAGAAGAAAACTATTTTTGAAAATTTCAGTATTTGCACTTTGATGGCTATAATTGTAAGCAGATCAGCAACAATTGTATATATTTTATGTGGCATGCATTTTATATTCAGCAAGCCCTACAGACCGATCGGCCGTTCAATTGACATAAAAACTGTTTGCAAATTGGTGTGAGGGATTGAACAACCTTCAACAGAATAATTGGGCATACAGTGTACAAGCTACAGAAGAAAAAATATTCAACAGTTACTCTTAGATTTATACAAACTTAAAGCGCATTTTTGTATATGGCTGATATGATAAAAAATCAAGTTCTCCCCAAGATTCTCTGTTCTGTTCTTCGACTTCAGTTAAGAACCACATTACTCGAGACACAATTGATTAATGGAATAATGGACTTCACAAACAAACTACAATCCCTTTCGCCTTTTTTGTGTTTTTTTTTAAATTTGGTCTTTGAACGTAGACAAAGCATAACAATTTTATCTCTCTTTCTTACAGCATTGGCGAAAATAGTTTTGTTAGTAAAGAGTTGCCGTGAGGCTATCAAAGATAAATTCTACGTCTTTTCTTTATCGCAGCAAAGAACAAATATATTTTCAATAATTAGAATTAGAAAAAGACGATATGACAATATATATATCTAATAAAGTTACCACTTCTAAGAATCAGCAACTTTTAAAGGATTATGTCTTTCTGAATCCGAAAAAGTACAAAGGAGAGCTTCCTAACCATAAAGGAGTGCCATGCACAAAATCTGAGAGCTCGGAAGTTTTGAAGCAAGAGATAGATAAAATGTTGTCCATTCCCGCTATATCGTTTCATTTTGTAATTCCCAGGGGAAAGACGAAACAGCTGCTTTCTGACACCCGATCCACTTAACCATTCAATGATTATCGGTTCTAGGCCTGTCATTGGTCATCTTCCTTGATTATCTCCACCGGTGAATTAGTGTTTTCTCTATACGTCATTTATTAATTGGTGACGTGTTGTTGACATGCGGACTTGACAGTCTTCGCGCAGGCGGACACCAGGTTGTGGAGTGTAGTCGGCAAAGGTAGGTTAACTTGTTATCTTTAAACTCTTGGCTTTGGTTTGTTTGTTACCCAACACACGGAAACGTAACTCTGACCTTTACTTTACATCACAATGAACACATGGGTGAAAAAAAAGAGCGTCTTTAATCAAAACTAGCAGAATGCGAGAATGAAATAGAAAGCCGGTCCAGATTGCTAAAGCCGCCATTTTCTTGCCAAATGTGGGTCACATTGGCAGATAAGCTATTTCTGTTCTAGTTTCTGTGCCAAACTTTCTTCAATATCATTTTACTCGACTCTTCTGGAGCGTGCCCCTTTAAATTGAAGTTAAATAAATTTAGGAATTTGTGACGCGAAACTTGTATATAGATGTTTAGCATAAGGACAGTGCCGGTGGGAGGTAAAACTCTCCGGCAAGAAAACTTACCAAAGGTCTATCAACTTGCTTCTCTTGCTATTAGTAACACTTAGTATTTACGCTTCATCTAGTTGGCTTTACTCAAGCGCTACATTGCAAAGGACAGTCTGAGTATGTCACAGAACCATACCGAATCTTCATTTCATATGGGAAGTGTGGAAAGAGGCAGTGACCGTAACCCTTCAAGTTCAAAGAGGGAGCAGAGAGTTCTTGGACCTGCAGCCCGGACTCCTAGGGCGCTCTCATCGTCAGCTAAAAGGTAGCAGAACACCTTAAAGAGTCCCACTCTTCCTCAGTAATGCGACTAAAAACAGGTTGGGGAGGAACAAGCAAAAAACAAATCGATTTCCTCTAAGCAAAAACATTTCAGGTGCTTTAGTTTTAGAGTGACTCACGCGACGCCCAAACTATAAGCTCATTTGCATTTTAACTTTCGACTGCTCGTTTTCAAAACTGTAAAAGGAAACGTCCTTTAATTTCAGTGTAGTGTTTAGCCTGTTTGTTG